>LBNU01007892.1:219068-236057 GCA_014162995.1 Artemisia annua
ACATTTTATCCGTTAGATGTATTCCTAAATTAGTTTCTAACCGTTAGATGAGTAAAAGGAATACTAGGCGAGGTGTAGGTGAGGCGTATGTGATTGAGAAAGATAGGAGGGTTTAGGCGAGATCTAGGCGAGTTGTAGGCGAGGGGAATTGAATTGTGTTACAGAAGTGGCTCTAGGCGAGGCACTAGGCGAGGCCTGAGCGAGGTGATAGCGAGGGTTCTTGGGTCTGGGCGAGGATCTACGCAAGCGTTTTATGCAAAATGGGTCTGGGCGAGGATTGGTGAGTATTTAAGCGAGGGTCTGGGCGAGCCATTAGCAAAAATGTCTTGGGTCTGGGCGAGGAGCTACGCGAGCCCTAGGCGAGGATGTGAGCGAGTCCTAGGCGAGGTGTGAGCGAGTGTTTTAAGCAAAATTGTCTTGGGTCTGGGCGAGCCCCTAGGCGATGATCCACGCGATCCATTAGCACTTGGGTATGGGCGAGGAACTAGGCGAGATGAAAATGAAACTTAAAGAGAGCTAACAGCTAGGCGATGATCTAGGCGAGGAGCTACGCGAGGTTCTAGCATTAATCCTAGCTTGAAGGTTCTAGGCGAGTATGTGAAGTTTCTTGATGAAGTATCTTGGCGAGGTCGAGGGCGAGGTGAAGTTTCTTGGTGAAGAGGTCTAGGGCGATGTGAGAAGGTCTGGGGCGAGGTATTGGGCGATGTGAAGTTTGTATCTTGGCGAGGTAGAGGGCGAGGTCTAGGGCGAGGTCGATGTCTAGGTCTAGGGCTATGTGAGAAGGTCTGGGGATAGGTCGAGATGTATAAGGGCGAGGATAAGGGCGAGGTGCCCTAGGCGAGCTGAGGTCGAGATGTATAAGGGCGAGGATAAGGGCGAGGTGATTTTGTTCAATATTTGGCCAGGTGAATTAGATACTAGTTTCTAATCTTTAATGCAAAACATGCATTGTTAATTCAGTTAAACACAACTAGTCCATGTATGGCATGCGAGGTGATTTTGTTCAATATTTGGTCATGTGCTGATTAGGGGTTTTCACCCCCAAGTAGTGCTTAATCTAATCTACATTAAGTTATTGTGTCCCGATCTCATATATGATCATTTCAATCATTCCGAACTTTAACAAGTTGGTTAATTAAACAACAAAAAAGTAGGACTGTGAAACCAACCTACTTACATGCTCAATTCAAATGGATTTCAGGTTCATTCAACTCAAAAAAGACTTAGCAACAATATAACTCCGGGATTGATACAACAATAATGACGATACCAATTGAAACATAATGTTACAAAAGTTTAGACTAAACCAAAATAACATTCTAAACTTATTTTCTATATAACTTTAGGAAAATGCCTAAATTTTGAACTATCCTCCAAAATCCAAATTATGGGATCACATTCTTTAAAGACTAATGATACATAGCAAATAATACATGGACTAGTTCTGTTTAAAAAGGAAACAGTATGTAAAGATTAGAAACTAGTAACTGAATTAACAATGCATGTTTTGCATTAACAACATATATACGACTTGATAAGAATACACTTGGTTGGCATTGAAACTAAAAGTCCTTATTTGATATGAATGATATAGATGATCAACTTGGATGTGTTTGGCAAATATTATACGAGTGATATTAAGACAGTTGTTAGTATTGAGTTAATGATATGACCCTCAAATAGTCAGATACAATACTTACATTTAGGCTTATGAAAGTATGAAAACCGAATATATGTCACTATCACGTCTCACGTTTTTACTAGTCCAACAAAGTTGGGTATAGAGTTTTTGTGTTACATGTTTCTCTCTCTTCTTTTAACTTGGGCGAATCTTATTGAATCTAGGCGATCATTTGAGGCGAATGGAAGATAAAAATGTTGATAGTGACCTATATTGGTTAGTTTGGTAAAACATGTAAAAAGTGTTCATTCTCGTAAAACCACTACATATAATGTTCATTTTGATAATTGGGTTATATTAATATGACTTTGGTCTGGCATACTTTTTTCAAGTAGGTTCACTACAAAAATTATGCTAAAAGATATACTTTCCAATGTGTGAGTTTGTCGTTAAAAAAATTAATACTATAGTAAGTAAAGTTTGAAAGTAAGTACTGTAAGCGATAGCATAGCCAACACCAGCAAAGACAAAGAGCAAAGTGGAGATAAACTCAGTAATGTAGGCTTTCATGGAGGTGCTGCTGAAGGAATCACTGAAACTACCAAAGGCAATTCCAGGCATTTTTTAATGCTAAGTTTTTTTCATAAATTTAGATTATAAGCCAATTTGGTTGCGAGAGTGAAGTGATGCTCTATAGACAACACTGAAGAGTCTTTATATACTAAATTTTTTCCATATAACTTTACGATGATGACATGGATATATGAGAGTATACTGTTGTTGTATAGTTACTGGTTTACTGTTGAATGAAAGTATGTACAAATTTACAATTTCATGTTGTCGACATCTATTTCTTTTTTTTTTTCTTTTTTTTTTTTATATTATTATATATTTATATGTCAACTTTACCATTACAATACAAGACATCACAAGTAAACAGGAACTAGCTATGAAAAATGATAATACTAAAACTTCACTATAAACATAAGTCATTTATACATAAATTACTATTCATACACTAACATCCTCAGGGACGGAGCCAGCACCATATATGACCGGGTGCACAAAAAATTTTGAACAGTAATACTAGAAACACATTTCGATGGACCGGGTGCATTTGAGATGACTTTAGGAAAAATCGATGTTTTCTTCAAAAATTAACACTATATTGAAAAAATCTATGGGTGCACGGGCACCCGTGGGAACCCCCTGGCTCCGTCCCTGAACATCCTACACCCATAGAAGAGACCTTCAAGCCAACTGAAGCCTTCAAGCTACCATTCCTTTTCGGCGAGATGTATCTGAAAATTTGGACAAACTCTTAACCAATTACAAGCCTTATAATAAATGATACATATATACTTGATTGCTATACACTCAGCTGATTTATTAGTTAGTTTTCGCATTACATCAAAACAATCGAGTTGAAATTTATTTTCTTGCAAGTTGCACTAGCTAGGAAGAAGTCAGCCAGCCTGGTCCTAGCTTAGGCCCGTTTGCTAGAGGGCCCTGTCCTAAGTCAGTTGCTCAAGTCATGTCCCAACCCAATAAACTCAGTCTTTAATATCATAAATCAGTCCCAAGTAAGCAGCCCCAAGTTGTGCAGAGACAACTGTTCGGGTCGACGTGAGCCTTCCAAAGGACTGATCCCGTAATGGTCAGTCATCCTTGCTAAGCCTATCTATTTCTGTAAGCATGATGATGTTTATGGCGATAATATTGTATTTAATTTGTTAAGCTTTGTATGCATAATGATTTAGTGAATGCTCATACTTATATACTTAAGACGACAAAGTAAATACTAGCATTTGGACTCAGCTCACTTTAACCCAATACAAGAAATCAAACAACTATTTTCAAGTAAATATACTAATTCTCATTTTGGCTTGTAATCAAAGATGTAAAAAGATATACATTTTAATTACTAACTATAAGCCAACCATGGACTCAAGAATGAGGTCGAACACTCGATCCTATTTTTTACACGTACAGTAAAACCAAATATGACCCTGTAAATTCAGGCAAGGTAAGGTAAGTCTAGAGAACTAAATATAATTCAGACACATTAGAAATAAAATAAAACACTTTCATATAAACAACCTGTGAGACTCATATTTTTCCATATAACTTTACGATGATGACATGGATATATGAGAGTTTACTGTTGTTGTATAGTTACTGGTTTACTGTTGAATGAAAGTATACAAATTTACAATTTCATGTTGTCGACATCTATTTCTTTTTGAAAAAGTCTCTCTCTTTTTTTTCTTTTTTTTTTTCTTTTTTTTTTTTTTTTTTTTTTTTTTATGTCAACTTTACCATTACAATACAAGACATCACAAGTAAACAGGAACTAGCTATTAAAAATAATAATACTAAAACTTCACAATAAACATAAGTCATTTATACATAAATTACTTTTCATACACTAGCTAACATCCTACACCCATAGAAGAGACCTTCAAGCAAACCGAAGCCTTCAAGCTACCATTCCTTTTCGGCGAGATGTATCCGAAAAATTTGACAACTCTTAACCAATTACAAGCCTTATAATAAATGATACGTATATACTTGATTGCTATATATACGTACACTCAGCTGATTTATTAGTTGGTTTTCGCATTACATCAAAACAATCGAGTTGAAATTTATTTTCTTGCAAGTTGCACTAACTAGGAAGAAGTCAGCCAGCCTGGTCCTAGCTTAGGCCCGTTTGCTAGAGGGCCCTGTCCTAAGTCAGTTGCTCAAGTCATGTCCCAACAACCCAGTCTAAATCCCAATAAACCCAGTCTTTAATATCATAAATGAGTCCCAAGTAAGCAGCCCCAAGTTGTGCAGAGACAACTGTTCGGGTCTACGTGAGCCTTCCAAAGGACTGATCCCGTAATGGTCAGTCATCCTTGCTAAGCCTATCTATTTCTGTAAGCATGATGATGTTTATGGCGGTAATATCGTATTTAAATTGTTAAGCTTTGTATGCATAATGATTTAGTGAATGCTCATACTTATATACTTAAGACGACAAAGTAAATACTAGCGTTTGGACTCACTTTAACCCAATACAAGAAATCAAACAACTATTTTCAAGTAAATATACTAATTCTCATTTTGGCTTGTAATCAAAGATGTAAAAAGATATACATTTTAATTACTAACTATAAGCCAACGTCTACATGGACTCAAAAATGAGGTCGAACACTCGATCCTATTTTTTACACGTACAGTAAAACCAAATATGACCCTGTAAATTCAGGCAAGGTAAGGTAAGTCTAGAGAACTAAATATAATTCAGACACATTAGAAATAAAATAAAACACTTTCATATAAACAACCTGTGAGACTCAATGAAATTATTACCAAACGACAAAATCGAAATCTTTCCCCTAGTACATCATACAGCTTTGAAGATATGAGATATATCATCCACATTGTAATGACATGGATTGATGGAGTCATATTGGCCCATCCACCCACTATATTCTGTTTTCTTTAACTTCACCAAAGAGAACAACCCAAAAATGACCCATAACCAAATTACACTCATTGTGGTCCCAGATACTCTTTCTAGTTTCTACAAACTCAAACCAAAATTAAGTATGTGCTGCATTGACCAATAACAAAAAATAATAACTTAGATAAACATCTCATAAAAATGAAATAACATACAAAGAAAGTGATTTCTTCTTGCTTTTACAACTGATAGTGCCTAGAATTTTATTCAATACACATAACATAAAAAACATTTGAAATTCTAGTAGTCGGCGATGGGAGCATGTTCGCTAGTAATGAACACATTTGGGTAGATAAGTCCAGCTAAGCCACCACCAATGAGAGGTCCAACCCAGTAAATCCAGTGTTGAGAAAAGTCGAAGCTAGCCACAGCAGGCCCGAAAGATCGGGCTGGGTTCATTGAACCACCAGAGAACGGGCCTGCAGCCAAGATATTGGCTCCAACAATGAACCCAATTGCAATAGGGGCAATGGTTCCCACTGCACCCTTCTTTGGGTCACATGCGGTGGCGTACACTGTGTACACCAACCCGAATGTGATGATGATTTCGAAAACCACCCCTTGAATTGCTCCCACTCCTGCTGCACAAGCGTGCGTAGGGACGGCCTAAAAAACCAAAACACCACTTAGTATTTAACATAATAAAAAATATGGAATATCCACATATACATCTATAATATACTATACTTACTAGGCCTCCAGTGACGAAACTGAGAAGGAAGCTAGCGACAACGGCCCCAAGGAGTTGTGCAATCCAGTAGAACACGCCGGTTATGATAGTGATCTGGCCACCAACAGCCAACCCGAAGGTGACAGCTGGATTAACATGACCACCCGAGATGTTGGCAGCAATAGACACAGCCACAAAAAGTGCAAGTGCATGGCATAGAGCCACAGCTACTAGACCAGCAGGATTTAAGTCAGCACCTGCTGTTAATTTGTCTGCATCAAATAAATAAAAAAACACATTAAATATATTTTATGTACGTATATACAAATTAACATTTGGCCTAGCAGTATTCAGGGTCTGGTCTAGTTGTTTTAAAAAAATCGTACCAAAAGCGATAGCAGAGCCGACACCAGCAAAGACGAAAAGCAAAGTGGAGATAAACTCAGCAATGTAGGCTTTGATGGAGCTGCTGCTAAAGGAATCATCAAAACCACCAAAGGCAATTCCAGGCATTTTTTTTTATAAAAATAATGGGAGCTACTCTTAAATTATGAGTGAGAGAGTACTGAAATGGTGACTTTGGTGAAATATGCAAGAGCCTTTATATACTAAAATTTTCTAAATAATGGGACACGATGAAGGTTACGTTTTTTAATATTGTTTTATGCTATGTGGTATTAGGACATTCGCAATAAAGTATTAGATAACTACAGCCTTATTTTGTCAACATGCAATTTATATTTCTTAAATGTTAATTAATGTTCACGTTAGAGTATTTCTCTTTGAGTGATAAATAATGATCAGTGACAGATTTTTACTTCTTTGTATAAAGGTAATCCCTATAACTTTATATTAGACTCGGTTACGAACACATGAATAAATGTTATTAGACGCATTTCATTACAACTAAAGACGACATGTAAACACAATTCATTTCGGAAAACACTTATCTTTTTAAAGATTTTACACTGAGCTAGAAAAATCTATGTGATTCATGGGACCTCGATAACCCTAGCTTCTTATTCCGCCCTGCTCATAAATAAATTTTAAACATCACCCTTTTCTTAATTTTGTAAAGGAACTCAATTGCATGTCGATCCACCTGCTTTATCTTAAAACAAAACGTCACACAATTATAAGGTTTTGTTTTATTGTATAACGTGTTGAGTTAACAAGCTTTGTCCACCAAATCAATGGAATAATCTAGTTTAAACTAGAGGTAATGAGGGTTTATTAATTCAAATACACGGTTGATAATCTTCCAACTCAAACTAATGAAAAGATTAAAAAAAACATAACTCTATTAATTATTGTTTGTCATGGGCCCACCCTGGACAATAATTGAAGTAGACAAGCAGTAAGAGACCTTTAATGGGCCCAGAAATGAACCGACCATTTTTGTAAACTAAGGGCGTGATGAGTTGGATGTTGTCGTTGTTAGCCGTATAGTCGGTAAATAGTTTGGCTAAAATTGGCCAGCTGATGTGATGGCTAACATGTTAGCATCCATCAGTGTATTAGTGTTGTTTGATATCTTTAATTTTATATGTAAGTTATGTGACAACATTGACAACACATGAATCTATTTATTTTCAAATCAATAAACTTACTGTTACATTAATTCAGACACAAAATTTATATTTTAAGTCTCTCGATCATTAATTTTTCTTAGCTTGCCACTAAATTAGATGTTATCGGTGAGTGATCTCAGTTCAACCATAAAGGTGGTGCTTTATTTATTTTCTATCCATTTGTTGTAACAAAACTAATTTAACTAAAATGGAAACACACAAATATATAGAAAAAGATACTAAAAATTGTGCCAACGGTTTAAGTATAATTAAGAGATTAACAATACTCGAGTCGAAATGATCACTTTGATCAGATGGTTTGGTAACAACTAAGTATCCTCTTAACATCTTTATTCGGTTAAGTTTCACAATAAACTTATAAAAATTAAAGTACTAATATCCGGAAACTGTCTAAATTTAAACATCGTTTGAACTTTCAAGAACTACGTAGTAGTAAACAAGCCACCATCAACCTACAAAAAAATATCGGTATCTATGGCAACGCGTTCAACCTTTTGTAGATTTTCCTTGAGATAACAATTGAGTGAGTTTTCGTTATCTTCGACGTATACCCATACATTAAATTGTGTCACTGAATGGCGCCAACATCTTATGGGATGCGAGGTGCAGAAGCTGCATGAATTCTCTTGTTTTCTTGAATAGTCCCCATGAGCCAACTACAAAAGGCAAAAAGTTTATAAATTTCTTTATTTATTTTTAGGGATGTTTATTATACTAGTCACACGGTTGTAAATGCTTTCTTAACGAAATGTCACAAATTATGAGTTTAGACCAAAATGACCACCAATTTCTCAAACTATCCAAAATATGATCTTTGTTTCTTGCGCATTTCTCCAAAAACTAAAAGTCTTCTATTCAAAAAAGTTCAAAACTTGTGACAATATAATGTAGTTCGCAAAGTTGGTGGTCAATTTGGTATTAACACAGATTTGACAATTTGCTATATAACAAAAATTTGCAGTATTGTTATTCAAATGAATTTGTGTTTATTTTAGAAGTTAGAAACAGTACCCTTAGGCTTGCAAACAACACACTCTGTAAATAAACCGAAAGAAGCTTAAGCCGAGGTGAAATCCAAAGCATTGAATTGGCAAGATCAACAAAATTAGTATCTCTTGTTCTTGAAGCGATCTCTACTATAATATCCACATCAGTTTCTTCCAGTGGAGGCAAAAGATTTTCTCTAAGTTGTTTCGGTACTATAATATTCTACATTGCAACAAGAAGACCAAATTAATTAAGTGTAACAAATATAATACATAAGCATAAATTCACGAACTAAGGTTTTCCAAAACGTACCTTCTCAGAATCGGTCTTAAACACCCACCTTTTAGCAAGCTTCAGACATTGAAGCATTTCATTCAAATTATGGAACCATGTATCATTACGCTTTTCATACCGACTAGGGTATAGTTCAATATTCGCTGAATAGAGACTGCCAACATTCATGTTGGAAAAGGAACATATTGTACTGCCATTATAAGTGATATAATGTAGGTTTGGGGCAGTGACTGTGATTTCTATTGACTTGTTAAATTTCAACAAAAATAACTCATGGAGTGAATTACTTGAGATTTTTATACACCCCGTCATATCACAACAGCTTAGGGTCAAGACTTGAAGAAGGGGGAAAGTTTTGTTGCAGTCCATAAACATCATGTTGTTCATGGCGACCCCGCTTAAATCCATCGTCTTCAGCTGTTTGCAGATACCAAGCTCGATTCTGCATGGCCTATTGCGGGGTCCACAAAATTGAAAAGTCTCAAGATGTGGTGTGTTGAGTTCTAGACTCTTCAAGCTTTCACAATAGTTCAACTCAACATCTTTTAGGTTGAAATTCACTAGTTTCAGTGTTTTCATCCCGGAGCACCTTTTTAGACTAAGAACCTCTACCGAGTGGAAGTCATCCACCAAAATCCTTGACAATTCCTGCTCATCTAATCTGCGTCCAGTCAGAGATAGCCTCTCTAGTGATTGTGCAGCAATTCGTCTCCATTTTCTAGACAGGAACCGAACCTGATCTTTTTCTAAAGTTGGAAGGAAAGAAATGACATGGTGCAGTACAGTTTCAGGTAATCTGGAAATTGTATCATTGTGATCAAATATACTATTGTGGCTTTCCAAGAATCTTTCCCAAGAACACTTCCTCACTCTTCGTTCCATCTGTAATATTTTGAAAAATTTATTCAATTTCAAATATGAAATATCCTCTGTACATGGAGTAAGATCGATCAGTAAATAAATATTCCCTGTACATAGAGTAAGATCAGTGAAGCAGCAAACAAAATTTCACGCGCTTATAAATCTGGGATTCAGTATTGACTTGTTTTACATGCCTTAAAAAAAGGTATATAGTTTTCCGAAAACATGAACCAGAAGGACATGTATTGGAGTGAAAATAGATTTTCTCATCTAACTCAAAAGAAGATTATGAATTGTCTTTTTAATCCAGTTCATGTATCAATCATAGCACAACTAATTTGCTCACAAGTTAAGAAGACTCTTGACATATACATGTGAATCAAGCAGATAAGTCACTATATAGATCATCTGGAAGCCAACCAGTTGGGTTTAGTACATTAAAGATGTTTAATTAATCAACTCAATTTCTCACTATTATTGACAAGGAATCATATATTCCTGTTCTGTACCTCATGGTCTCAGACTCTCAGTGATCGTTCAAAGTTTGTTGAGATGGACACAAGGCTATGCTAATGCTACATTTCAATTGAGTCATTGTGCTAAACATTTGGAAGTAAATTCTCACTTATGGGGATGATTTTTGTGAAGCTACTTGGACCATATGTCAAATTAGTTCCCTATCTCAATCACATCAAGAAAATTACGAACCTATCTTATAGTTGTGCTTTGATTGGATCCCCGTCGAATGAAACTGGCTTGATGCATGATTTACACAACTAACAAGATATCCTTGCTAGCAGAAATATCATGTTTCATGAAAAAATCTTTTTCTTATTTTCTTATTATCTTGATCCTATGAAAAATAAGATAAGAATGTGAAAACTTGAGCCATCTATTCATCAACCTCCTTANTTTTATTCAATTTCAAATATGAAATATCCTCTGTACATGGAGTAAGATTGATCAGTAAATAAATATTCCCTGTACATAGAGTAAGATCAGTGAAGCAGCAAACAAAATTTCACGCGCTTATAAATCTGGGATTCAGTATTGACTTGTTTTACATGCCTTAAAAAAAGGTATATAGTTTTCCAAAAACATGAACCAGAAGGACATGTATTGGAGTGAAAATAGATTTTCTCATCTAACTCAAAAGAAGATTATGAATAGTCTTTTTAATCCAGTTCATGTATCAATCATAGCACAACTAATTTGCTCACAAGTTAAGAAGACTCTTGACATATACATGCGAATCAAGCAGATAAGTCACTATATAGATCATCTGGAAGCCAACCAGTTGGGTTTAGTACATTAAAGATGTTTAATTAATCAACTCAATTTCTCACTATTATTGACAAGGAATCATATATGTTCCTGTTCTGTACCTCATGGTCTCAGACTCTCAGTGATCGTTCAAAGTTTGTTGAGATGGACACAAGGCTATGCTAATGCTACATTTCAATTGAGTCATTGTGCTAAACATTTGGAAGTAAATTCTCACTTATGGGGATGATTTTTGTGAAGCTACTTGGACCATATGTCAAATTAGTTCCCTATCTCAATCACATCAAGAAAATTACGAACCTATCTTATAGTTGTGCTTTGATTGGATCCCCGTCGAAAGAAACTGGCTTGATGCATGATTTACACAACTAACAAGATATCCTTGCTAGCAGAAATATCATGTTTCATGAAAAAATCTTTTTCTTATTTTCTTATTATCTTGATCCTATGAAAAATAAGATAAGAATGTGAAAACTTGAGCCATCTATTCATCAACCTCCTTATTAAACTTCTGATTACTATCCTGATATCCTCATATCAGAATGTTACGGAGTACATAAGAACCAATATATTCTAAGGCTAATGGCACCGTAATGTATCATACTTGTCACTTGCACCTTTTATATGTATCGAACAAATTTTTTTGCTATTCTATGTACTAAACTTGATTTTATTTTATTTTTTATTTACTTTATGACCATTTTGCCCTCATCTTTTTGCTGCTATATGTATCATAGTAGTCATAAAGTACACAAAAAATACAATAAAATCAAGTTTAGCACATAGAATAGTAAAAAAATTTGTTCGATACATATAAAAGGTGCAAGTGACAAGTATGATACATTACGGTGTCATTAGCCCTATATTCTAGTACCCTTCCCCCTCCCCTGAAACCAATTCCTCGGCATACACTCAAGATTCACCAGCTCGTCATAAAATCACAGCCCAGTAAATGAAGATCAGAGGCCAAATAGCACCTGCCACATATACGTCTAGACCACCCTATTCTACTTTTCACATACCCAAATTTCTTCACCTTAGACCCAACATCATTTTCGAAATAACTTTCTTTAATCAATGCAAGCACAAGGACTTTCATGTATGACATATTCAAAGTTTAATACTAAAAAAATAATAATAATGAAATAAGGAATGTGCCTAACAAAATTGATACAAATTCAATTATGATACATATAAGACACAACCCCAAGCTGATTTATCAAGGCTACATATAAGACACAACCCCAAGCTGATTTATCAAGGCTACATATAACTAGCATGATCTATAAGAGACTGAATTTGAAAATTGGGATTTTGTATGAAAATTTTGCATTTCCATTGCTACTGTAACGTAGATAATGACGCATCCATGGATCGATTGCTTTTTAAAATATATACGCCACTGTCATACACTATAATTAATTACTCTTAACAATCAAGTTCGAGAATCATAAACTAATTACCAAATGGGACATAAATTTAGGATTAATGATGATTGAACTTACTGAGCACGAAATTAAGTCTACAAAACAACCTTATCGGTGATTTGTCTAGACTCAACGGAATGAAACTACTTGACCTTCTCCGATCTACTAAAGAATCCTTTCCCCTAAAATCAACTCCACGTTTTTTTTTTTTTAAACTAATCCAAATGCAGCTTCTTGGCAAATCTTTCCTTTAATTTAACTATTGGTATGATGTAAATGCTCACCCCTATGATTTACTTACCTCATCGGAACTGAATTCTAGGGTTTTATAAAGAGGGGCATTTTTAGGACAGTCTAAAGAATAGTTGAACTTATATGATATTTAACATAATGACCCGAAAATCCACAATATAACACAATCCATAGAGCCAAAAACCAAATTTGGATCCGAATCGAAACCCGACTCGCAAGCACCCTTATTTAGTAATCATTTAATCTTTAGCTTATTACATGAAACCGTATTACGTTTTCACATATCTCTAATGAAATTTATTTCATATTAAATTCATTGTCGGTTTGTTCCGGAAAAAACAATATTAATATTACAGACAATTTCTTTCACATAATTCCACTACAGATATCATTCATTTTAGTACTTGATCGATTTATTCACACAATTGACAAAAAAAAAAAAATAAATAAATAATAATAATAATAATAATAATAATAATAATAATAATAATAATAATAATAATAATAATAATAATAATAATAATAATAATAATAATAATAATAATAATAATAATAATAATAATAATAATAATAATAATAATAATAATAATACTCATCTTATGTACTATCAAAATATGATGCAAGATATAGTGTTTGGATTTGCTTATCAGCTTATTTCATATGAGACAATCCCTTTCAAATAAGCGGATCCAAAACAGCTAAAAGTATTTGATTAGCTCAAGCATTTTGGCTACTTCCAAACACTCAAAAGTTCTCACTAAAAACAAACTAACATGCATAATGATACTTTTTATCATCAGAAATTCTCATTAAAAACTCTAGCAAGGAACTAGAGACAGATGTTAGCTATTTTACAAGCTGCTTAAAATTAAACAAAAAATAATAGGATGACATTACCTCTTGTCAATGAAGTACATTAGAAAATGATGGACTTGATGGAACTGAAGCAGACTTTGAAATCCTAGGCATCCCCTGATGTAATCTGTCATCAGTGATCAGTCATCTAGTAATTTCACTCATCTAAATAGGTGATCAATATCATCACTGAGTACTTCACATTAGTATATAATACCATAGCATCCAAGTTTCAGTTTGAATAACAGCAGACGAACAGTATCTGACTTATCTTTTATAATATGTGACACATTAAATGTCTAAACAAAGAAAAAACAGTGATATATGAAAAATAGATACTTTTAAACGGACCCTAAAGTATCTGTTTAGCAGCTAAATTACATTACCTGCTGAGCCAATCCATCGATATGTCACCGCGTCCTAACTAACGAGTACCTGATGAATATAGGCATCAATTCATTTTGTGAAGATATCGCGAGTATCTTTGTACACTATCCGCTGGAAGGTCGTGTTTTCTAGGTAAATTTAGATCAATTATTCATAAATACAACCTAACCAGTAATATCTGAGTTCATCTGATATAGCAGTAATCTTCATAAACAAAATAGATTACTACTGTCGTTTATTTAATACTTGAATATAAAAGACCATCTTGCTTCATTAGAGTTTTCATAACATAACGACACAAACTATTTGTTAAAAGACATTCTTTAACGTTTTACTCCAAGAAATCAGGTTCGATAGCATCATGCCAACCTTTACAATTTTTTCCATCGAAATTAGATACCAAATTATCTCCCCAGATTTCATCAACCTCTTGCAGGATAAGGGGTGCAACTTGACTGGTAATCCGGTATGCCCGAGATTTCGCCATGCCTTAACTGTGATGTTCAGAAAATTCTTAAAGATGCATAAATGAACCTCACAATATACACACCACAAACTATCTCACATGTCCTAAGGAGGACTTGAACCCGCAACCATTTTGGTTGGGGAGCTCTTCTCACACAATAAGGGGTACAATTGGGATACAAGCCCTTTGGTGGTAATTATAAGTTAATATATATGTGTGTGGTCCATCAACCAAGAGTTTGTGGTTTAAGTCTCCTTTGATACATGTGTAAGATATTTGTGTGAGATAATAGATGCCTTCATAAAAAAATACAAGGGTGGAGATTCATTTAAGACCACTTAAAACTTGAGATCATCTATATTGCACATTTGCATGTTGATTAGGTGTTAAATCACATACGATTGAAAATTGTGAAATACGATCATTTACATGTGACTTACAAAATTTAAAATTCATATCAATCGGAATCAATGTGGACCATTGATTTTTTGATATAAAAGCCCCTACTCGTATCCTCAGTCTCAAGTTTTATTGTAATCTCAAATAAACTCACCGGCCACCTAAAGGTGGTAGATCAATAGGAACATATATCTTCGTACCCATAAAGACTCGATCACAAGTCCTATCATCATACACAGACACTCGAATCGTGGAGAAATCCATATCATGGTATCTACAAGATCAACCAAATAAGTTGGTGAGTTATCAATCAGTATCATTGCTATATTAGGTCTCTCAGACCGTCTTTTTAGTGCTTATGAGAATATGACACTCTGCATTCAAGTATGGAAACCAAAAGTGTAAGTATACAACAAAAACAATACCCAATCCCGCTGAAACGAGGTATAGGAGAGGTGAGACGTAGACAGCCACACCTCTACCTGAGGGTAAAGGGACTGCTTCCAGAAAGACCTTCGGTAAGTGTAAGTGTGTGTGTGCGCGCGCGCGAGAGGAAAAAGAGACAATAACATAACATAAGCATATAAAGCAAAAACATACAAGCGATCAAAGATATAAACGCATACAGAAAAAGAAACAAGGGAGCATGCAAGCCAAAATAAGAAGAAGAAAAAAAAAGCACTAGGGGCACATAAGAACAAATTTACAGAGGCAACAAATAACAAGATAAAGCGAAGCACACAAAACAATAAAAATTAAGTATTAAAAACGTAATAGCATATATGAAGAAATAAAATAAAAATAAAAACATGCATAAAAGCCAAAAAGCCGTCTATGGGAAACAATCATACGGGCAAAAAAGGAGATAGAGCTAAACAAACCTATTATGCATGAACTCTAAAAGGCTAAAATGGCCTACGCTCAAGCTACCATGCATCTCTGCACCTATGTACCCTACTCATCTATCCTAATCCTAGTTCTTCACACGTTCCTATCAGAGGTCATGTCATCGGACAATAGGAGCTCTCCCACCTGAGCTTTGGTCTACCCCTTCTCCTCAAGTCATCGACAATAATAGACTCCACTCTCCTAACAGGTGCTGACTGTGGGTCAAGAGTAAAGAAGGGTCAAGAGTAAAGAAGGGTCAAGAGATCAAGATGGGTCAAGAGTAAAGAAGGGCCTGTATATTAGTTACTGGTTTGGGCCGCAGGCCAACAAACCCAATAGATAGAATAGATGGTTATTAGTTAGTTAATTAGATACAACGATTAGTGTAGGGATTGCAACGGTTATTGTGAAGCGACATGTCTTTTTGATGGCACCGTTTCATGTAGTATAAATAGATAGGTTTCTGTAAACATCAAGGGTAACCCAATTCGATTATCAATATCAATATAAAGGGTTCACCAAATCTTCTTTGTTCTTCTTTTTATATTCTCAATAAACGATGTCTACATGATGTTGTTTGGAACATAAATATGATCTTGGGAGATCAGACCTGTGCAGAAATTTTACATGGTATCAGAGCCGATGGTTAGATTGAAGAGAAAGATAGAAGAAGTTGGTTGCGTGGAAGACAAATAAAGAATGGACGCGGTCATACCCAAGTTATTATGAAGAATAAAGGAAGCCTATGTGATGGGGTTCCGGGAGGAATATGCGAGGCAGTCAAGGAGTACATAGGGATGGTGTAGATAATATACTACGAGGGAGCACGAAGATCAAGGCATAGAGAGCCAGGAGATGTGGAAGGGAATTGCTGAGGAACTGCAGGAAAAGAAGGACCACGGGTTTTTGCAACGATGGATGCTGAAGTAGGGGAAACACCGGATGAAACTCCAAGGAAAAGAAATAGGACTGCAAGAGACGTCAAAGTGGAAGACATATTGGAACCAAGGCAAGGCTGGAAGGGATGATAGGCACAAATTAAAATTCGATGATGGAGAAAAGTTAATTATAACTTTTGAAGATAACTATGAAGAATCCATAGGAGAAAATGCAACCAACAAGGAAATGGAGAATACAAATCACTTAGACGGTCACAAAGAAGATGAAGAAAGTAGAATTGAAGACTTTGGCATATCGACATTAGGGAGGAACTGTTGGACGTATAATGCCTTATATGCCAAAGAGATCAAGATGGGTCAAGAGTAAAGAAGGGCCTGTATATTAGTTACTGGTTTGGGCCGCAGGCCAACAAACCCAATAGATAGAATAGACGGTTATTAGTTAGTTAATTAAATACAACAATTAGTTTAGGGATTGCAACGGTTATTGTGAAGCGACATGTCTTTTTGATGGCACCGTTTCATGTAGTATAAATAGATAGGTTTATGTAAACATCAGGGGTAACCCAATTCGATTATCAATATCAATATAAAGG
>LBNU01007893.1:0-20634 GCA_014162995.1 Artemisia annua
AAGTTGCAAGACTTGTTAGCTTGGTCATGGTATAAGCTTAGTAGTTTATACTCTCATCGTGTATACTGGTGTAATCAAGTGATCGGTTAGTAATTTTAGGCTCAAAATATCATAGTGTTTGTCGAGTTGTTGTACCTTGTAAAAGAATATCGGTTGAGTCTTGTACTTGGTTAAAGAACTCGACATCTAGCCTTGTGTGCGGAAAAGGAATTAGGGACGTTAGGTTGTTCTACCTCGAACTCATGAACTCGGTTATCTTAGCCTTTGTGACCTGGAAAAAGTGTAGCGACGAATGTAAGGTTTCTCCACCGAGAAGGATTTGTTGATAGTGCTTGAAACTCTCGAGTTGGATATACTCGGGCGTGGGATAGCAAGGACAGTGGGTCTTTGTAAGCCGAACCAACGGATAAACCAATCGTGTTGCTGCGTTTGATCGTATCTCATCTCTTTACTTGCAATGTATTTACATATTGTGTTTTAGTTACATCATTGTCTTTGAGTTGGTCAAATATTCAATTCACATCTTAAAAAGTAAAACGTCAAGTATCATCTTTGATTAAAACGATAGTTTTCAAAAGATAATTAAACGTTAAAGAAGCGGTAAACTATTCAACCCCTTCTAGCTTTCCACAATAAGGATGATGATGAATTGCAAGAGATTCTTGCAAGGGTGAAGCCTCATATAGGCAAAATTGATGTGATTTGAATTAAAGGTGATAAGGATGTTCTATGGTTTCCTAGGGGAATCTTAGTGTGCATGAGAATGTGCAAAATATTGCAGGTATAGAGGATAGGGATGCAGAATTCTAAAGGGAGTGCTAATTTTCGTCTCAGCCTAGGACGGTGCCACTAAATGGCATACGGTACCGTTAAATATAACGGTACCGCGGCATGTTTAGTGGTGCCGTGATCTGAGAGGGGCGAAATTTTTCTGTGATACCTATGTTTTAGCAGCTAGAAAGAGTTTTCTAGGTGGACTATTTGCAGGAAATGTTAGTGCCTCAAACCACTAAAGATTAGTTTACCAAATAAGTCCAATCTTACTCTACATCTAGCAATCAAGAAGAGTCAAACATATATCTAAGTGGAACTAAGCATGCACTCAAGAAGACAAAATAAGCTAGCATCCAATCATAATGAAATTCAAATTATCCAAGAAATTAGGGAATAGTTAAGCATGTAGGAGATAGTTAATTAAAATCCTAATGTGGAATAAACCTACTAAACTTGTTCTAACTACACAAGTCCTTGCTTCTCAAGGATCATTCCAACTTCACTCGGTTCCATTATGCTCTCAAGTTGTGTTCGCACCACCCCTTCATCTGTAGGATCATCATAGACATCATAATCGACGGAGGCGGAAGAAATGAATATAGAAGAGATATGTGATTTGTTAAGGGGTTCCATGACGGGATTGAAGAGTGAGTAGTGAGGGCCACGAAGGTATGGGTGAAAGTTCATGAGGAAGTGATAGAGATGAGTTAGGAACATCCCATAAGGTATCAATTTGTCTTTGTTACCTTTAAGATTGAAAATTCGCTTAGCGAAGAAATACGCAAGATTATATGGTTGTTAAGTGATAAGACAATACAACATGTGAGCACAACACGCCGGAAGTTGCTCACGGACACCCTTAATACTAAGAACGTTTTCTTTTAGGATGACGGCCCGAGAAATTAGTTCATAACAAACTTCCGCTAATCGAATTCTATTAGGATTGAGGTAAGAAGTGTGCTCGTGAGTACGGATTAGTTTTGTGAGCTCACTAGGAGAGGGTATGTAGGAACAATAAGGACTATTCTCTTCTCTATAGTTGAAGAGAGACTCAAGACACCTATCTTCGGTGTAGGCACATTGCCCATGATTGGGAATTCTAAGAATTTGAGCAAATTGCTCAAGAGTAAGGGCAAACTTGAAGTTTCAAATCCAAAACCAAAGTGACAAAGATTGATCCTCGTTACGTACAAGTTCAACTTGTCGAAAGAACTCTAACACAAAACGAGGGAAAATGGACTCGTTAATGAGTAGTAAGCAATCAAAACCTATAGCCCTAAATGACATGTTGATATCCCTATCATAAATTAGAGAGGGATCAACGACTCGACCTTCATGAAACCGATGGGTTTCAAGATTTACATAGGCACGGATGTGGTTTCCGGGTGTAATAGGTTCATGAGATATATCGGGAATGTATGTATTGGTTGAGAGGTCATCAAAATCATAAAGATGAGACATGGTTGAAACCTATAAAAGAGAAATTGATTTTAATCATCAAGAATGTTTATTATGAGGATATGTGCCTAGTGTGTGCCAGATGCAAACAATGTGGAGGTGCGGTAATCTTGACTCTTAAATCATCCTAATAAGATTACCCAAACACTTCTAATTTTTCTTTTGCTCAATTGAATATTTCGAAGAGTACATATTAGTTATGTAATTCGATTAATATTCATGAGATCATGTATGCATGAGAAAACGTTTTCAATTTGAATCAACAATGCACAAAAATTGTATTTCATGATCCTAAATTTGTGAAGTCTTGAAATTATGGAATTGGGNTGAGGATATGTGCCTAGTGTGTGCCAGATGCAAACAATGTGGAGGTGCGGTAATCTTGACTCTTAAATCATCCTAATAAGATTACCCAAACACTTCTAATTTTTCTTTTGCTCAATTGAATATTTCGAAGAGTACATATTAGTTATGTAATTCGATTAATATTCATGAGATCATGTATGCATGAGAAAACGTTTTCAATTTGAATCAACAATGCACAAAAATTGTATTTCATGATCCTAAATTTGTGAAGTCTTGAAATTATGGAATTGGGTTTAGATTTTGAAAAATTAATGTGTGATTTGCTAATCTAATTTCTTAAATGTGAATCAATGTTAAGAGAATTTAAAATCCGTAAACATCATAATCCTAAAGATTAACCAACTAATTGATAGATCCCAATTCCAATTTTTGTGTAAGCATATTCCTAGACTCAATATCAAAGAAAAAAAATATAATGAAGTAACTTACAATAGATGATAAGAGATTAGTGGTGATTGATTTTCTTTAAAAGTAATGCCTCCAATATGATTTTGGGATGGTTTAATTTGGATTTGGGTTGTGAGGTTCGAATTTGATAGCCATGGAGGAAATTGGGAAAGTTCAAATGTGAATAGTGAGGAAAAAGGGACTGATATACGACAGATGTCAGACACACGGTACCACGGTACCACTAAAATTAGTGGTGTCGTGCCCACTTTAATGGTGCTGTGATCTGCAGAAACAAGTTTTTTGTTCCTTTTTGATTTTTGACGACTAAGTCTCGCACATTAAGTGAGACCCTTTGACACGAGGAAGGAATTTATACCTAATAAATTCTTCTAACGAAAGATGGACCGAGTTAAGCTAGACAATATGGGATGACTTCAATAGTCATTAGAGAGAAGCGAGGGATGACCTTAATATTTTGAATGAAATATTCAAATAGTCATAAGAGAGGGCTTATGGGATGTGTTCCATCATTCCTAGACCTAAACGAAGATAGTTAAAGGATTCACGTTTGAGAGGTTTCGATAGGATGTCGGCTATATTGTCTTGAGAAGTAACTTTCTCAATAGAAATGTTTCCTTTTTGGACGTTATCGCGAAGGAAGTGGTGACGAATTTCGATGTGTTTAGTATGAGAGTGTTGGACAGAATTCTTGCTCAAGTCGATAGCTCCTTTGTTGTCGCACATAATCGGGATGTCGTCTAAATGGATGTCGTAATCGATAAGAGCTTGCTTCATCCATAGTGCTTGTTGACATGCCTTTCCGGCGCTTACGTATTCGGCTTCGGTCGTGGAGATAGCAAGAGCCGTTTGTTTCTTGGAGAACCAAGAAGTTAGACAACAACCCATGAAGGTACAAATGCCACCCGTACTTTTTCGATCCACATATTCTCCCGCATGATCAGAGTCGGCATAAACAATAGTTTCTACGCCGGTCCCCTTGGGATAATATAATCCCAAGTGTATAGTGCCTTTAATGTATCAAAAGATACATTTAACCGCTTCAAAATGAGAGGTTTTGGGATCCTCTTGGAAGCGTGCACAAAGGCAGACACTAAACATGATATCGGGCCTACTTACCGTTAGATATAATAGACTACCTATCATGCCCCTATACTTAGTATTATCTACGGACTCACCTTCTTTATCCTTCGTGAGTTTCACTTCCGTAGACATGGGAGTTTTCATGGGCTTAGACTCTTCTAGGCCAAATTTCTTAAGCATCTCTTTAATATATTTGGATTGATTAAAGAAGATACCATCTTCCATTTGTTTTATTTGTAGACGAAGGAAGAAATTTAATTCGCCCATCATGCTCATCTCAAACTCGTCATGCATTATTTTAGAGAAGTCATTGCATAATTTAGGACAAGTTGAGCCGAATATAATGTCGTCGACATATATTTGAACAATGATGAGATGTGAATCACGTTTCTTCATGAAAAGTGTGTTATCAACCATTCCCATGGTATATTCATGTTTAATCTAAAATGCCTTTAGTCTATCATACCAGGTTGTTCATTCAGAAGAAGAAGATTCACAGTACATTGTTCATGGAGTCAATGTTAGCTCTGAAGATGTTCCTGCTGAAGAACCCATTCACATTGAAAAGGAGAAAAGTACTGTTCAACCTAATTCTTCATTATCTGATGAAGATCAAGCCATTCAAGAGGAACTTAATAGAATGCTTTTTCAAGAAACCATTGCCAATTCAAGAGAAAAGTGCCTTTCTTTATGGCACAATTATAGAGGAAGTTTATGTTAAACAACCTCCTGGTTTTGAAGATCCTACACATCCAAACAAAGTCTATAAAGTTATCAAGGCTCTGTATGGCCTTCATCAAGCTCCTAGAGCTTGGTATGCTAGACTCTCCTCTTTTCTATTGGAGCATGGCTACAGGAGATGTGCAATTGATAAGACTTTGTTTATCAAAAGAGACAAAGAGGATATTATGCTTGTTCAAGTCTATGTGGATGATATTATTTTTGGAGCTACAAACCAGTCAATGGTGAAGGAATTTTGAACACCTCATGCAACAAGAGTTTCAAATGAGTTCCATGGGTGAATTGACTTTCTTTTTAGGGCTTCAAGTTAAACAAACAAAGAGTGGAATCTTCATTAACCAAGATAAGTATGTTGCTGACATTCTTAAAAGGTTTGACTTCCCAACTATCAAGCCAATAACCACACCTATTGATCATACTAAAGCATTAGGAAAGGATGAAGATGGAGAAGCTGTGGATGTCAAACTTTACAGATCAATGATTGATTGTCTTATGTACTTGACAGCATCAAGACCTAACATCATGTTTGCTGTATGCTTATGTGCAAGATATCAAGTCTCACCTGAGGTCTCTCATATGTATGCAGTCAAGAGGATTTTTAGATATCTCAAGCATCAACCTAAGCTAGGCTTATGGTATCCCAAGGATTCATCTTTTCACTTGGAAGCTTTTTCAGATAGTGATTATGCAGGAGATAATTATGATAGAAGGTCAACAACTGGAGGATGCCAATATCTTGAAAACAGATTTGTCTCATGGCAATGTAAGAAGCAAACCATTGCAGCAACATCCTCCACTGAAGCAGAATATGTTGCTGCTGCAAGTTTTTGTGCACAAGTACTTTGGATGCAGAATCGACTCTTGGATTATGGATTCAATTTTAAGAATACTCCTATCAACATTGATAATGAGAGTACAATTTGCATTGTGAAGAATCCTATTTATCATTCCAAGACCAAGCACATTCAGATTAGGCATCATTTTATTCGAGATTGTCATGAGCACAGGCTTATTAATATGGTTAAGGTCCACACAGATGACAATGTAGCTGATTTACTCACAAAGGGATTTGATGTTTCAAGATTCAATCATTTAGTGGTGAGTATTGGTATGATTAACTATTAGGCTAAATTTGAGGGGAGGATTTAGTTTAGTTTATTATACTTTCTTACAATTGGAAAGTACTTCNGGTTAAGGTCCACACAGATGACAATGTAGCTGATTTACTCACAAAGGGATTTGATGTTTCAAGATTCAATCATTTAGTGGTGAGTATTGGTATGATTAACTATTAGGCTAAATTTGAGGGGAGGATTTAGTTTAGTTTATTATACTTTCTTACAATTGGAAAGTACTTCTGCAAGTATTGATTTTAGTATATTTAGTCCCTATGCTTTGTTTGAGGGGAGGCAATAAAGTTCTGTGGTGCAGATGTTCTTTGATGTATCTATGTTTGGTAATAAGGATGGAAAACACTGCTTGATTGAAAGTACTTCTTAGTACTCAGAGTAAAGTACTTCTCAGTGAAAGTACTGCTTAGGTGGAAAGTACTTTTGTCTTATTGGAAACTGCTCCAACGGTCATAAATGGGGGTAAAAAGTCAATTAATTTGCTACAGAGGGGGAAAATGCAAAATCTACAACGGTAACTTTTATTTTGGGCCTTAATTTTATCATATCTTACCCAATTTTATACCCTTAACGCTCCCACCGATTTTTACTCTCACTTTCATTCTTATCCATTCCTTCATTCCACGATCACCACATCACTCACCAAATCCACTTTCGCCTACCATATTCTTCTCCAAACATCAACCAATGGCTCGTGAAACCTGTAGAAAGCACAACATGATCGCTAATTTGGACAAGACAACGGGGAATGTTGATTTTCATGCTATCATCGATTTCTTAACTGGGTCTTCAATTAACTATGCTCTTTTGGTCAATCCTTATCTTATTGGACCATGGATTCAATAGTTTTGGGCTACTGCTAGATCTGGTGTACAAGATGATGATTCTGTCATTCACGCTAAGGTTGCTGGGAGGAATATTCGAATTATAGAGGCCACAATAAGGGAGGCCTTATTGTTTCATGATGAAGAAGGGGCTATTCGTTTTGATAACCAAGTACTTTGGGACACACTTAGAGATATAGGGTATGAAGGTGATCTTACTAAAACCACCTTTAAGAAGCCTTTATTTTGTTCTCATTGGAAATACCTCATTCATGTATTACTTCATTGCTTGAGTCCCAAAAAGTACTGCCTGGGATCAATTTNCCTTATTGTTTCATGATGAAGAAGGGGCTATTCGTTTTGATAACCAAGTACTTTGGGACACACTTAGAGATATAGGGTATGAAGGTGATCTTACTAAAACCACCTTTAAGAAGCCTTTATTTTGTTCTCATTGGAAATACCTCATTCATGTATTACTTCATTGCTTGAGTCCCAAAAAGTACTGCCTGGGATCAATTTGGTACAAGCATTGCTTCTGCTTTAGTGGGATTAGCTACCAATTAACCATTTAATTTTTCAAGGATGATTCTTGATGGTATGGTTTCTCACATCAATAATGGTTCACCATTTTTGATGTACCCTAGGTTTGTTCAATTATTCTTGAACAAACAGCTTGAGGATCTTCCTAAGCCTCCAAGCTTCTTGCCTGCTATTGTACTTCCTAAGAAGGTGTTCACATTCATGGCTACAAATAGCATTCTGTTTTCTGGGCGCAATACACCTGCTCATATATTGGAGTAGCACAGGCTGTTAGAGAGGAAGCTGGTTCATCTAATGATACAGAGCATTCAGACTCAAGAGAAGGTACTACTTCTCAACATACTGCTCCAATACCAGCTCGTGATGAATCCTCTCAACATACTGCTCAAAGGGAAGGTATTGTTTCTCCACAAAATACTTCCCATGGTGATTACAATCAAGATGTCAACCAACCACCTCCTCCAAATGATTATACTTCCACAGATGGGTCTCAAACATCTGGAGAAGATGAGGGAGAGATGGATAATTATGCTTTGACAAGAGAATTGAAGAGGCCAAAGAATGAGAATAATGATCAAGCTGCTCAGATCTTGAAGTTAAAAGCTAAGTTCAAACACATGCGTAAGTTTGTTTGGCCCTTAGTTCAACATCACAGGTTATGGGTGAAACAACAGAAGAAGCTTGGTCACAAACCAAAGAAGGTCTCTCAGTCTAAGAAAAGGAAGCTCAAAAAGCAGTCTTCATTCACATTGGGGAGGAATAATGAGAATTTGAATGAAGATGTTGCACCTCATGAAAATCCATATGAAGAAGCTCACTATGATGATACACCACTTTTTGAAGATATTGTTCCTCAAGACACTGTTGAAAGAAAAAGTGATGAAACTGAGCAGATTAATCTTGCAGATGAGAATATTATTATTCATAGTGGGGATACAGAAGAGATGGATTTAGAAGGTAATGGTGTTCAAAGTACTTCTCTTCAAGGTGATGCTGAACAAGGTACTGGTGTTCAAGGTACTGTGGCTCAAAGTATTGTTAGGCCTTATCTGATTACACCAAGAACTTTGGATTTTGATGAAGAAGTTGGTCCTTCAAATCCAATTCAGCAAGAAGAAAGTAAGGCACAAAGTGTTAGTGATGATGATGATGAGACCATTGCTAATATAATGCTCAATATCTCAAGACCAACAGGTATTAGCATTCCTGGAGTTGAACAATCTAAAGCTTCACAGTCTTCTTCTTAACCTACTCAAGAGGTAGATCCAAAGGATAAAGGAAAAGGAATTTTGATTGAAAAGAAGAACAAGAAGAAGAAGAAGTACACTTTAGCAGATTTAAGAGCTATTGAGGTGGCTAAAAATGAAGAAGCTGCTAGACAATTATAGGCTGAATTGAATGCTGACATGGAGAGGTCACAGAAGCCTGCTATTCAACCAAGAAGGCCACAAGGCATTGCTAAAGAGAGAAATGCCATGATGAGCTATCTAAAGGGTAGAGGATACAAAGGTCTACAGAAGCTGAGATATCCAGAGATGAAAATTTTGTATGATGTTGTTCAAGAATCTCTGAAAAGAAGTTTGGATAGTATTGTTCCTTTTGATTCTGAGAAGGATATTACTGTCAAAAGAAGCTCAAAAAGGAAGAGGACAACTAAAGATGATCAGCTACAGAAGAAGTTCAAGTTAAGAACAGATACAGTTGATGAGCTAAGAAACTATCTAAGAGTTGTTGATTTTGAGCATCCAGTGCCCAAAGAAGCTGTTGAGAAGAAATCTATAATCTCTTCATTTGAAGTTGTTAAATCATCAAAAGGAGATTATCTGATATTTCATAGAGAAGATGAGAGATTTACAGCTTTTAGTTTGTTGTGGGATATACTGCACATGATAGACAGGGAAGATCTATATCATCTGCATCAATTGGTGCAAGACTATTTTGAGCACATTCCACCAAGAGGAGTAGGCTTAATCTTACTGGGTAATCTTACAACAATCTGGGAAACAAAGGAAACAAGTGATGATGCTCTCTGGGATACTCAAGAAGATTGGGAAATCACAAGATGGAGATTCTTTGAATCATCAGGAGTGCATCTACTTAAGTTGGAAGATGGTACCATGATTCACATGCTAGCAGAAAGGAGATATCCTCTTACAAGAGA
The DNA here is from genome assembly GCA_014162995.1 of Artemisia annua. Classification (NCBI taxonomy): domain Eukaryota; kingdom Viridiplantae; phylum Streptophyta; class Magnoliopsida; order Asterales; family Asteraceae; genus Artemisia; species Artemisia annua. Next base: position 9,489 of record LBNU01007893.1, read on the forward strand.
TCTCATGATCAGAATGCTAGATCATGGTATGGAGGTTGAACATGAGAATGACATAGCACTTATTGTGATTGAGTTATTCATCAAATGGACAACTTCAGAAGATGGTGAATGATTACTGGTATGGTTTTGATTATATAAATCTTTTTGAAAACTAAGTACATTAGTCAAAGTACTGCTAGACAAACAGTACTTTCTCAAAGTACTTCTTGCAGCATAAAACCAGTAAAGTCTTTTGTTAATGATTAGTAATTTTTGAAAGATGCAAAAACTTTTTGAAGCACAAAGTAAAAGCAACAGTTTGTTTTAGAAACACGTGATGTTAGTACTTGTACTACACAGCAAATGGTATTCAACTCACCATCTTTAATAAACAAGAAAGAGTTTGACTCATCATGAGGGTACGGCTCTGATGTGATTATCAAATCCGTTTTTAGTTGACAATTTACTAAAAATTGTATGGTTTTCAACTCACCATATCTGTGATAGTGAAGAGTTGGCTAGCCCACAAGATAATGGCTTGTGGTAAAGGCTGTGGAAAATCCATTTATATGGTAATTAGTTCACCATGGTAGTGATTGTACTAAAAGAACTAGCTAGTCCAAAAGCAAACGGCTCTTGGTAAAGACTTAACAAATCCGTTGATAGCTGATGATTTGCTAAAAATCATATGGTTATCAATGTACCATGGTTCTTAAACCTAAACATTGGCTACTCTAGAGTTAATGGCTTTGGTAAAGAGACATCAAATCCATTAATTTTCAATGATTCACCTCTCACAGGAGTTAACACACCTGGATGTGATGAGAATAGTATGAAACTTTATGATCTAATGTACATTTTGCCATATGTTGCTGAGTAGCTGAAATTCTTAGTTGCTGTGAAGACTGTTGCAGATAAAGAGTACTTTGATGATGATAATGAACAGATACAATCTTTCCTCGAGACAAATATGTTGAAGATAAAGAACTAAAAAGGAACTTGAAGTCAAGCAAGTAGAATTCAAGTTAGGGGAGGATTGTTGGGATATGGAGATCAAAGTACTGCTGAAGATCAAAGTACTGCTCGTTAGTCAAAGTACTTCTGTCAAAGTACTTCCATAGTTAAAGGACTGTTATGCAAATCGTTCAAGGATTATTATGTAAAAGATAATTATTAGTTTAGAATATTCTACAGTTAGTTTACTTGTCGTACAAGAATTGTAAACCGACTAGGGTTTTCCTTATGCCTATAAAAGGACCCCTAAGGAGGTATTAAAGATATACAAGTACGTGCAATATTAGAGAGTTATTTAGTGATTAGGGTTGTTAGTGAATCTGTAAAAGAAGCAGGTTCAAAGTTTGGTTAATATAATCGTTGAAGTTGTGATTATTCTTCTTAGCTTTATTAAAGTAGATTCCGCATACTTAATAGAGTATATCAGTGTTTCATCATTAGTAGTTTTGGATTTATTCAAGATTGCTAAACCTTTACAAGCTATATAATTAGTTTGGTCAGAGTATTACGATCCAACAGGATGCAGGCAAATTCGAGTCTTGTACACACAAAGCATTTGTTATCAAACCTCGAAAAGATGCATCAAAAACATTTGTGTTGATCAATTTTAAAGAAAACAAAAGTAGAAGTAGTGATGAATTAAAAATACACCAACTATTTATGTTGTAATAGCTCACTTAGGACAATCAAAATGAAAACAAATCAAGTATGGCTTAATTATAAATCTATCAATGTCAAACCAAACTCTTACGATTATAGATTAATGATAAACAAAATTCCTACACTTATACACTTATAGATCATGTGAGTCCGAACATTGATACTTGCCAATTCTTTGGTTTAACTCCTCTTAAGATAAGAACAGAAAATGGTGTAACAATATATATAAACCGAATGCACTTACCTCACCTTTTTCTTTGGTTTACCTGCTCAAGTTTGAATTCTCAAGGTGCAGACTCGAGCATGAAATCACATTAACCGAATCATGTACTCCTGTAAAATCACATAATAGCATCAGTTAAGTGTATCACGGACCTTATTATTATACTAACCAACAACTTCTAATTCGTTCATTCCTATCGAAACCTAATTAATCATTTGAAAGTTAATTTACACTTTAATTCTTCACAAATCTGATAAATTTAAAATAAATGCTGCAACATATTCTCAACAAATTCAAACTCAAAATCATACGAATTACCCAATGAATAAAAACTCTTAACTAATTCTAGATTTAAATTCAGTTAAATAATAAAATGAGAAATTACCTCCATTAGATGATTCCTTGTTACACAAATTCAATCCTATATTCAAGAAAACATAAAGAATTGTTGAAAACCTTCAAGATTAATGAAATTATGAAACATAAAAAAAGAAGGAAAAAAGAAAAGATAAATCTTACGACAATCAAGCATCTGATTTAATTAATTTAATTTGTTTTCATGTAATTTGAGATTTTATTGATAATTGTTTTGTAGGCATCCGCAATACCCAAGTCGCTCCAAATCAGATCTAATAATACAATGATGAGTTAAACTGTAACAAATCTTTAAGAAACCAATACATATACGATGAACATAGAATCAAAGATTAAAGAGAAAGCTTACCATGATTTTTCTAAATCGAGTCCAATTTAAGAAAACGTGACAACACATTCAGAACCTGATTTAATTTAAATGGATCTTGATTTGATTTTCGGTTAGGGTTTAGAAAGGGGATCTCGAGACTCGAGAGTATAATGTGTGTTTCTTTTGGATGGATTGTATCAAATGAAAAAAAAAAAGTGATGCCGCCCATTTTTTCTTCCAGGTATGGATCTTGATTTTGATTTGTTGTGTGTTTGATTTACGATGTTTTTTTTAATACGGTTTAGGGTTGCAAAGGGATGAGTGAGAGAATTATGTGTGTGTTTTTTTGAGCAGTGGTATCAAATGAAAGTCAGAATAGGTATTCCGCCCAAATTTTCATTTCATTGACTTTCTTAGATGTCAAAGCAACCAGAACCGTTGGATAGGCATAAATGCCACGTGGCGAATTTAGAAGAATTTTGGGGAGGGGATTAGCTTAGAAAACCTTGTTTTATATAGATAGTAGATAAATAAAAATCAATTCCCAATTATATTTTACAAAACAAACAACATTAATACTATCAATCAATTTACTTTTCTTTCAATCTATACCAAATTCAAATCCTATTCTAACCCCATGATCATACCAAATGGGCCCTAAAAGTAATTCTGACCATTGGATTTTAATTCAAGATCCGATCAAATTTAGACCACTAAAATTAAACAGGGGCATGCTGATCTTTTCCTAAATATTATAGCCTATCTGGGTTTTAACTTTGAACACTTCTTCTTATAGCTCACCTATTCAGTTTCTTTCTCTTGGTATCACACCTTTGACAAATATTCTTCGTAAGTCAAATTTATTGTCTTTCGTCACATACACTAATCAACAAACTAATGATCTTATATAAATCACTATTCAAAATGGATTCGAAAAATCACAAAATGCGTATTTTCTACTAGTTCAGTGAATAGGAGAAACGAAATGGAATGTTCTTGTAAACCTTTAATTACGATTACTATTAACAAAACGAACTAAACAACTACTCATCATCTTTAATGATTTCTGTATGGTTTCGTTTCTATTCTCTTAAACAATCCAAGCTTCTATGAAAAAACTTATTACGTTTTCGATGAAATGCCTCAAAGAAATTATTGTACTAGTTGTCGACTTTGAAAGTGTTCATCCGATTCTAATGTTTTATTTATCATGAAGTACTTTAGTATTTGAGAGACCAGGTGATTAGTTAGTTTATTGGTTGAAAATGTTTATATTATTTTATTTATTTATTTTTGCCATGTTGGATTGCTAGACATGAAAACTTCTCAAAAAGACATAACACATTAATAGTCGGTTAAAGGTTGAGAAAGTTTGTGTTGTGCGCAAATGAATGGATGACCCAGTTTCGAGCTTTAAAATTGTTCAAGTTTAAATAAAATGCTAGCTAATTATACTTTTGTGTTTTTTTCTTTCAAAAAATTTAAATAAATGAAGTGTTCATGAAAATGCTTACAAGGTGTTTGATTAAATGTCTCGATAAGTTTCTGTCGTTACAATGTTCATCAGTTTTCTTTGATGTTGTTCATCAGTTACATTACAACTTTCATCAGTGATATCACGTAATTTATCAGTTAATCATTTTTCTAAAAAAGAAAATCACGTTTTTCATCAATTTTCTAAAAACAATCACGTTGTTTATCAGTTTTGTAAGAAAAAAATCACGTTGTTCATTTGTTCATCAGTGTTTTTAAAAAGAAATCACGTTGTTCATCAATTTTCTAAAAATAATCAAGTTGTTCGTCAGTTCTCCAGTTTTTTTTTTTCATTTTTTTTAAATCATGTTGTTTAGTTCATTAGTTTTTCTAAAAAGAAAATCACGATGTTCACTATGCTTGATATTCATCAATAAAAACTATTCATCAGTCTTCCTTAATTTTATTCATCAGTTATATAACAATATTCATCAGTTATTACGTTGTTCATCAATTTTCTAACAAAAAAAGGTGTTCATTTGTTCATCAATAAAAAGTACTATTCATCAATAAAAAAAGTTGTTCATCAGTTCTTTTAAATTGTGTTCATCGGTTACATCACAATAATCATCAATAAAAAACATTGTTTATCGTATACATTGTTCATTAATAGAAAGTGTTATTCACCAATAAAAGTGTTGTTCAAAAATAAAAAGAGATGTCCATTTGTTCGTCAATAAAAAGAGTTCATTTGTTTATCAATAAAAGTGTTGTTCATCAATAAAAATAGTTGTTCATTTGTTCGTCAATAAAAAGAGTTGTTCATTTATTCATAAAAAAAAGTGTTATTTATCAATAAAAAAAAGTTGTTCATCAGTTCATCACAATGTTCTTCAGTTCTATTTAATTTTGTTCATCAGTTATATCACAATGTTCACAAGTTAGATTACGTTGTTCATCACTTTTCTAACAAAAAAAATCATAATGTTCATCAGTTGTCTAAAAAAAATCACAATGTTTATCAGTTCATCAGTTGCCTGTTGTTCATCAGTGATTATGTTCATTATTTAGTCTTGTTCATCAATTAAAAAAGCTAAAAATTAAAAAAAAAATAACAAAAAATATATTGTGGTACACCAATTAGTGCATCTAAAAGTACTTTTATACGAAAAATCTCTTTTATGCATTTTATCAAGGGGAAATCATCCCTGCTGTGGCTGCAGGGATGTTATCTGCTGCAAAGGCTTATTAGGAGGGACCATTAATGCAAATTAGAAAATGATGAAAGGTATAACTGTATAAAAATGTAAGCTGCAAATTTATTTGCCTTGCTGCAGATAATTTACATGCTATTTGCAACAGCAATGCTTTCCCCTTTTAACAAACACTTTGTGTACGCTAAATATGTGTAAAACGTCGTTTTTAGAATGCGATATTCACTCATATAATATCGAAATTGAGTGATTCAAATTTCTGGGTCAAGAACTACCAAAAAACTACATTTTTTGTGTTTTAAGTTTTGCGTAATTCAATCTTTAAATTTGAAAAAGTATGGTTGAATATGCCGAAAATTTCAAGAAAATAATAACCCAATTGAAATCTAAAAAAAAATCGATTTACATATCAAAATGCATATCACATTAAAAAGGATTAAATTTTATAAAGTATGGTGAAATCGATTTTTCCTAAAAGTTTATTGTTTGAAAATTATTTGTGTTTAAAGTTTGGGGGTGGAATTAGAAAACGAGTCAAATGACTCAAACGCCCCCTTAACCAAAAATATTAAGAAAAAAAGGAAGGGAGAGGGATAAAGTTGGTGGGAGACATGTGTCACAAGCTAATTGACTTTTTAGATTTTTTATATTTTATGGCTTTCTATAAGATCGCACATCGTCATCTAATAGTCATAATTTTTAAAATAACATCTTTTTAGTTAAATTGGATGTCTATTTGTCTCGAAAATTTATGTATTTAGAATTGATGATGTGGCAGTTACGTAAATTAAGGATATACTTAAGGTATTTCATATTATTTATATATTTACTAGCAGGTATCTTCGTGTTGCGGCGGTGAATACCATGTAATCAAATTTTTTGGTGAACAAGATTTTTCGATTATATGTTTTTCGTGATAATGACTTTGCGCATGATGAGAATTTTTGGGAATAGCTTTATCACACACTATTCATATTAAAACGTCAATTACCTATGCATCATGATGCAATGACGGTACGAAAATGATAGTCATAGTATTACAAGGTTGTGATGATTATCGGTGAAAGGTATTTCCTAATCAGTAAATGTTATGTAATGTTCATCAAAATATTATAACGTTTAAACATAGAGAAATATAAATTAGTTCTTGCAATATATGATTAATAATATATATTGCATTGCTATATAAATTACAGTATTCAAATTTACATATTTTCATGTTTTTTTATAAATCAAATGAAAATCTTTGTATTTTGACATGTACGACTCTTTTCAATCGAATTTATTAGTAAAATGATTAGGATTTTAATAAACTTGTACTAAAATACATACATAAATGATAAATGTTTGAATATACAATTTACAAAAATTTATATGACCATAACCAAACAAAAATTTGCCATTTAACTTACATTAATGAATATTTTAAATAATACGTGTAGACGAATAATTGTTTAATGTATCATACATAGCATTAACCATTTGTATATATTGAATAGTAATTTGTATTCTGTATAGTTAAAAATACATATATAACTTAAAAATACATTTATTGGAGGAAAAGGCTTTCCTCCATTATACACAGTAAAGACATAGATGGATTACACCTTTTAAGTATTTAAGTTATATTTTTATAATTTTAAGAATATATTAACCTTTTATAATAACATAGCAAAACATTTGATAGTTTATATTATTTGAGATTCCAATTAAGTGTGCACTTTGTACTTCAACCAATGACAATAGACTTAGTAAATATGACATTTTGATTAGTGAAAAATATAGTTGGTGAGATTTCCTAAAACCTTTTTGCGTTATGAATATGTACACTTAATCACTTATTATAAGACATTTTGAGGAAACTAACACTATGTCTTATAGTTCTAAGTTACCATTTAATATAATAATGGTATCATATATATTAGTTTACAAACTCACGCGTACATGAGGTTTCTAATATTAAAGTTAACCAAACTGACAACAATATTATAAACATTATCTAATTTAATATGTTTGTATGTTTCAAAAACTCGTGCTTCAGTTTGATATTTATATCTCATAAATATACAGAGTTTTTGTTAGTACTATTGATTTAATTAATAATAATAATAATAATAATAATAATAATAATAATAATAATATAATAAATAAAAATAATAATAATAATAATGTTGTTGTTGTTGTTGTTATAAAAGTCTAAAGTTCATATTATTTGTTAAATTTATAAACTTACTACGAATTATAGAAATCAAGAAATTTGTACATAAAAGTTAGTAAAACCGATATAAGATTTACCCTATTTTTAAAGTTTCGAGCTAGTAATATCTACTAACCAATCATAATATGACGTTAAATTACATGTAAGTAAAAAAGATAAAGAGCTCACAATGTTATGCATACTTTGGTTTTTTTATAAACATTGGTCTAATTCAATTTTGACCAAAAAATAATAATTTTAACTTTTAGTGGTGAGCATGGGGTTGTTTGGAGCGGCTTTTGGTTAAAAGCAAACCCATACCAAAAACTTCGGTTTTCAAAAATGCAAACCGTTTGGTTTTGATATTTTTCATCAAATCAGTTCGGTTCAGTTTATTTTTCGTTCTTTTTGTTTATTTTTAAATATACTCCTAAATAAACAAGTTAGTTAACCATCATGAGTTCATGACTCTTAATCTATTTCTTTTAATCAATAAAAAGTTTGTTGACTAGTAGCTTCCATCAAACATAAAAAATATGTTTTTGAACAACATTATTAAAACAAGAATAATATCTAACAATCTAAAGCTACCAAATAAAGTACAAAACATCAATATAAAAATTCATAAATTATGAAATGCAAGTCTTAACATTTTATATAATTTTCGCAAAAGTTCAAGAATGTCGAAGCTTTTGTTCAAATAATTAAGTATCTAAAATTATTTTAAACTTTTTTAAAATAGATAAAAGTGGGGCGGTGCGATTTTTTGGTCTTGATTTGATTTTTTGGTATTTTTGCTCACCCTACATTTACTTGCCAATTACGAGGCTCAATTTTGCCAAGTGGCAAAAGGGTACCATATTATTGGTCTAATTTGATTTTCTTCAAATTATCATTTTCCACTAATTTGGTTTCTTCAAAGAATATTTTTCAGCTTTGGTGTTTTCTCTTGATTTATAAAAAATAAAATACACAATAAATATGTTGATAGTTTATCATACTATCTTATAAAGCATTTAGGCCTTCTAAAAAAAATACGTAAAATTAAGCATTATAAGATCTTAAGCTAAAAGTACAACTAATTAAAACACATTTTCTAACATTCAATAAAATTACAAGTTCTTAAGCTAAAAGTACAACTAATTAAAACACATTTTCTAACATTAAATACAATCTTTAAATAGAAATACTTAAAATTTAGTATTACAAGTTTTTAAGCTAAAAGTACAACTAATTAAAACACATTTACTAACATTAAATACAAATAAAAGCACTATTAATATGGTCAAGATATTTAATTCAATAAATATAATTAATGCAGTTATGAAAACACCTCTTACATAAGAAATACAAATTATCAAGCATATTGTACAACCAACTTAAACACAATTCATGCATTAAATGTCACTAATACAAATAATAAAGCACATTATACAAATATTCAAGTCCGAACGGGCAACGAGCCAAATAGGCTCGAGCCTGAACGGGCTCGAGCCCAAACGGGCACGGACCAACGGGCAGTTTACAACTCCTAGCTATCACTTTTGCCTTTTGATGTCGTTAACATTTATTTTAGGGTACCCACCGCTGCAACGCGCGGGTACCCTACTAGTAATAGAAATAAAATACGAGATTTTAACAAAACTTTTTATTAAGCGTGGTAATTTTAGTTTTCCTGCTAAGTAGTTGCCTGCAAATATTGTTTGAGCAAACAAAAAAGTCAAGTATTTGTTCATTATATAGAATATTAAATGTAATTGTAGCAATTTTTAGGTATAATTAATATGCATTAATTTCATTTTATAATTTTCATGAAAAATATTAATTTCATTCACACATATTAACACGTGTTTGAATGTCAAAAAAGTTACTAAGGGGAAAACAAATTTTTTTTATGACGTGAAATGGAGCGGCGTCATCGGAATCCTATCCTGGAGGCCGTTCAACGTAGGATTACAAAACTTTTCGTCACTAATCTTCCAGAGGGATGTAGCGGGACGGATCTGGCTGAACATGTTCGTCCGTTTGGTCAGATTTTTAATTTGTATATCGCAAGAAAGAGAGACAAAGGAGGGAATAGGTTTGGTTTTGTGTCCATGCTCGATGTGAAAGATAAAGATGATTTGCTCAAAAGCTTACGCAACATTCGGATGGGAGAGTATAAGTTATGGTTTAACATTGCTAGATTCGTTCTTGAAGATGGGGAGATCAGTAGCAGTCAAGAAAATATGCCTAATAAGCCGTCTTATGTTGCCAATAACAACATGGCAGACGGTGTTCATATGGATCCTAGGCTCAAGCGTTTGTCGATGAGAAGAGGTCGTTTAAAGATTCTTTGGTGGGGAAGAAGCTGAGTGTAGACAACAAGACTAATGCTTTCTCATCGTTGCATGGTAGAGCGTTGGTGGAAAAGATGGTGGATCTGCAAGCGTTAAAAAACATTAAAGTGATCGTACAGGAGTTATGTCCGGGTCTCGGCAAAGTTCAATACATGGGAGGTTTGGACGTTCTCTTGTCTTTTGAAGATTCGGATACGGCGGAGGCTGTTTCGAGGCTTCACAACTGGCTATGGATAAGTTCACCTCGGTTACTAGGTGGACCGGTCAATCGTTTGGATTCGAAAGATTGGCATGGTTGAAAGTTAAGGGTGTTCCATTACATTTGCTTACTAATGAAGTCGTTGATGATGTTGGAGGATTGTTTGGGAAGGTGGTGCACAAAGCTACAATAGAAGAATCAGACGTGGATCTCTCATATGAGTACATTGGCGTCTTATTGGGTGATGGTAATGAATCGAAGAAGAGGTGACTCATATCTGGAATAATCGTAAATTCCGGGTTTGGGTAGCAGAGGAACTTGGAGAATGGATCCCGGAATTCGTAGAAGTGAGTACTCACATGGACGACAAACAATCGGAGTCGGATAAAGAAGAATCGCTGGCTGCGCGCTCGTCGGATGGTGTAACGGAAAAGCTAGTCGAGGAGGCCGGGGAGGTCAACATGAAAGTTGACCAAGTATTTTGGAAACGGATAATGCAGTTAATGAAGGAATTGATGGGACGCAATCATTGTCTAATGATGATATGGCTGAAATTCTGGAACATAATGATGATACATTTATCCCGGCCGTTGACTTTCCATTTGAAGAGGGTCCACATATTGAGGAATTCCAATCAATTCCTAATGTGAATAAAAGAAAAAATTCAAAAAAAATGATCTGGGCTAGCCAGCTTCAGTTATGTGAGTAGCCAAGAGAGTCTAAAGAATGGAAAAAAGTCCAAAAATGAGGATCCGTTTGGGTTGGATGGGCTATTGGGCCTGAATGATAAAAATGGGGAACTTGGTAGTGCGGCCCATGTGGTTGTTACGAATGATACTGGATCGGAATCCTTGGATCTTAATAGGCAACATGGGCCCAATGATGTGGAAGATTGTTTAGAGACAGAAGATGTGTCACAGTTTCATCCTGAAGCAGATACTCGATTACAAGCCGAGGAGATTACAGCTACAATTGCTTTAGGGGAGAAGCTGGGTACAGGCTTGAGTAAGTGCAATACTTTGATTCAAGAATCGATTACTAATGAAGGGTTACAAAGGGGTAAGTCATGAATTGCATCTCTATTAACATTCATGGTATAGGGGTTTGTGGCAAATCGGGTTGGATAAAGAGACTTAAAAATGAGTTCGGGGTTTCTTTCATTG
>LBNU01007893.1:21128-64869 GCA_014162995.1 Artemisia annua
TTGGGATGATTAGTAAAGTTATCTCGAAGATCCTTGCTAATCGTCTCAAAAAGGTGTTGGGTCAAGTTATTTCTGATTCTCAGTCGGCTTTTCTCTCAGATAGATTCATTCTTGATGGTCCGTTGGTGGTTAACGAGGTGATGGAATGGCTGAAAAGAAGAAAAAGGAAAGCGTTTATGTTAAAAATTGATTTCGAGAAGGCCTACGACAATGTCAACTGGAACTTCTTGTTATCTATTATGTCACAGATGGGCTTTCCGTCTTTATGGTGTGTTTGGATTAAAGGTCTTCTTGAGTCGTCTAGAGCCGCGGTTCTTGTTAACGGTTCACCTACCTTTGATTTTAAATGCGAAAAAGGCCTACGACAAGGTGACCCTATTTCACCTTTTCTTTTTCTCATGGTTATGGAAGCGCTTTCTTGGTTATTGGAGAAGGCTAAAGAGATTGGGGTTTTCAAAGGTATCGATATGTTGGATAGTAATATTGTTATTTCTCATCTCTTTTACGCGGATGATGCTCTTATTTTGGGTGAGTGGTCGCGAGAGAATATTCAGAGTATTCCTAGAGTTCTTTGGATTTTCTATCTATGCTCGGGTCTCCGTATTAATCTCCACAAGTCGAATTTATTTGGGGTTGGAGTGAGTGACATGGATATCGATAATATGATGGAAGTGTTGGGTTGTAAAAGAGGGGGAACTCCTTTTGTTTACCTTGGTATTCAAGTTGGTGCTAAAATGACTCGGGTTAGTAATTGGAACCCGGTTGTTGATGTTATTAAGAATCGCCTTGCGTCATGGAAAGCGAGAAATCTCTCTATTGGTGGTCGTTTAATCCTCATTAAGTCGGTCCTTTCAAGTCTCCCAATTTATTATCTATCTCTTTACAAAGCTCCTAAGGCGGTGTTGGATAATATGGAAGCTATTATGAGGCGTTTCTTGTGGGCGGGTACTAGTGAAGAGAAAAAAATCCCTTGGGTGGCTTGGGATATTATTTCTAATCCGAAGTCGAAAGGCGGATTGGGGGTATCAAAATTACAACATGTGAATGAAGCGCTTCTTCTAAAATGGTCTTGGAGATTCAACAAAAGAAGGTAATAGCTTGTGGAAAAATGTTATAGTGAGTTGTCATGGGTTGAGTAGACCATGGGCGATGTTACCGTGTAGCATCTCGGCTAGTGGGTGTTGGAAACAAATCGTCAAAGTGGGTGAGCAAAAACTTCCCAACGGTGCGCTTATAAACTCGTATTTTACTGGATACTTAGGCGACGGCTCTACTTTTAATTTTTGGGGAGATATTTGGCTTGGGGAAGACCCTCTTCGGATTAAATACCCCCATTTATTTAAGTTAGAATCAAACAAATGGGTCAAAGTTTCTGGAAGGATTAATTGCATAAATAATGTTAAGCTTGTGACTTGGAATTGGAGAAGAGAGCCATCGACTTACATGGAGATCACAGAACTGTTCCTTTTGCTGGGAGACATCTACGATCTAAATTGGCAGGGGGGTTGGGATGTTTGGAAATGGAAGGCTAGTAATGATGGTATTTTCTCAGTGGTTCGGCTAGAAAGATTATTTCGGATCATATCCCAGTTGATAATAGCACGAAGATTAATTGGAAGTGTTGGGTGCCGCTCAAATGCAAGATTATGGTGTGGAGGGCTGCTCGTAACCGTCTGCCAACCACGTCTGAACTCATTAAACGTGGGGTTACTTTGCAACAATCGCTATGTGGTTTTTGTCACTCGATGCAGGAAACGATCACACATCTTTTTACGGGATGTATGTTCACATATGAGGTTTGGAATAGATTCGAATCATGGTGCCAGCTTCCGCATTCTTTCGCTTTTGACATGCAAGGCATCATTCTCTTGGCCGAAAATGATTCATATTCGAAGGATAAGAGAGATATTTTACGGGGTATTGTTTACACTACCATGTGGGTTATATGGAATGAGCGTAATGCCCGCATTTTTTCAAACAAGCATCGAAGACCTATAGAGATTGTTCAGATAATCAAATTCACGACGTATTTTTGGATTCGTAATAGATCTAGATGGAATGACATAGGGTGGAATAATTGGTGTAATTACCCGTTAGTCGTGATGTAATGTCGTTTGTTTGCCCGGGGATCCTCGCTTTGAGGACCGCTTGTGGTGTTTGAATGAAGTTTTCCTTTCAAAAAAAAAATCAATCACACTACTATATATACACCGTTCCCATATAATATCTTTGTTAGTGAAAAAATAATCACACTATATACACACATTTCAATCAATCGCAATATCTTTGTTAGTGAAAAAACAATCGCTCTACTATATATACACACATCAATCAATTGCGTGATTTAAGTTCAAAAAAAAAAAAAAAATCAATTGCTTGACAAGAGATGATGCAAAAGTACAGATCAAAAGAAAGGAGAAAATACGTTGATCAAACCCAACAAGCTTTTCGTGCAAAGAAATGAACAATTTGACCCAAACTCGATGGCTGTTATTCACCGGCCAGGTGTAATCACCTTCCACAACTAAGGCGGGCTGTAATCACCTTCGACAACTAAGGCAAGTGTAATGGTTACCTCTATACCATCTCTACCCGAATGTCACATCAGTTTTTCAGCACACCACCTTTACAAGCATAGTGGTCACCATCAAAACCAAATACATAAAAATACTTGATTTAATACAAACGTATCTGACAACATACCCAAAAACATAAAAATAAAAGGTGCACTTCATTAGATGGTCTGTACCACCAAACCAACACAAAAATCAGTGCGCAGTGGTGTTTGGCTGTAAGGGCGGANTAAGCTTATTTCATGGTATGATTTTATTTTATTTTTATTTTTATCTGAACTTTTTCAGGTAATCTAAAACTAGTAAAATAATTCGTAGATCTCAAGTCACAAACCTCACTTTGGAATTGGTTAACGAGCTAGATTTGTTCGTATGAGATTATTTAAGGTTTATCTTTTCGACTTTTTGTGTATGATTATTTGGATACATTAAAGAATAATCAACATAGTGCAAGACTTTAAGGAGTAAGGAGAGAGTGGTTTAAGGGGGACCATTAGGCGTGCAATGTCATTATTCCATAATTAATAAGGGTTTAGATCTTGTATTTTGATTATGATGTATTTGATGTGGTCCTCGGATCATTGAATGAAGTGGAAACTTTGAATTCAAATTCTTGATTTGTTAAATAATTTTTTATGTTATTTACCCAATTTTTCTAGATATTCGATTCCAAATAAAGCCCTCCAATAATTCATTTATGATGTTTCTCTTTTAGTTTTAATAATAGTTTTATGCCCCGTGTATGCACGGAGCTTTGCACAAATCTTAATTAATGTATTTTGATATAAGTCACAATAAATCAAAATTTTAATTATTAGTGCATATAGATTGTATATTATCTGATTTTAAATAATACAATTATAAAAGAATGTAAATTTCTATTTTGCCATAGTAAATCTTGTTCGGATGCATATACGGAGTTGTTAGATAAGATTTCTCTATAAGACATTATATACAATCTTTTATACTTATATAGTTATACTACTTGTGTACACGCGGATTTTTACATAATTTTTTTTATTATGTATTAATATTGATTAATAAGTATAATTCTTGTTGGACGAATAATTTGACTTTGTTTAACTGGTATGGTATTGTGGTTAATATCGCCGAAACTAACTACTGATGTCATGTTTTAGACATTATGTGTGTTTAATAGCACGTAATGACCCTTATAAAATACTTTTCTAGATATCCTTATTTAACCTTTAAAGAGTAATTACATGCGTCTTTGCTATATGCATAATACCGTGTATATGTTTTCATCTCACAGTAACCAGTGGGGTTGTGCATTCATTTTAATGTTTTCATCTCACATGTCAATTTTTATACTCGTGTGCGCAAGGTTTAAACTTATAAAGAGGAATAACATAAGTCATTATTGAACGCGGATAGTAAAAACAAAATGATTTTTTCGGACATCCTTGCTTAATCTTATAAAGTAGAATAACATGATTTGTTCGTATATGTAAAATCTCGTATTTCATTTACATATAATAGTAACTTGTGCTTTCGTTTTGATATTTATAATTCTTTTCAGATACGTTAATTTAATATATGACGATAATAATATATGTGGTATATAACTACTAAAAACGACATATACACGATTTTACAAAAAAATTATAAAGTCTAAAAGTATAAAGTGTAGAGGCTATTAAATAAATTTATAAGGTTATTAAAAAACATAAAAACTAATAAGTTTACTTAAGTCTATCAGTCTATGTAAGACCATGTTTATTTTGTATTTTAAAATTTTCATACTCACTTCATATTTCCTGGTTATATTTTTTTTTTTTTTTTTTTTTTAAGGCAACATATTATTCAGAACCCCGAAAAAAAAAACCAAAATACAATACATGGTATCCCACCTCAAATTAAAAAGATAATTAAAAGAGGACGGGACCCAAAGAAAATAAACGAGATAGATAGAAAACTAAAACCTAACTTAGAAACTAAATATTGTCTCTAAACATACTGCCACACATAAATACAATACAAAATACCAACTTTAAAATGGCCATCTGACAACTTGGAAGTCCCAAGCCTTCTCACTTGACTAATAGTAGAACCATGATTTAAACCATTAATTTGCACATATTGATAATTGATCACGAGACTTCAACTCATGCATTAAACACTTGCATAATATTTACATCATGCTTTAACCGCTTATACAATAAAGTGTGCAAATAAAACATTAAAGTGTGCAAATCATCTATTTTATTATTTTATAAGCCTCAAAAAACTATTTTAGTTCATTTTATGCATCAGCCAAACCAATACAAATGATAAACTAATGAAAACATGACAAACCTTTTCCAAAACAAAAAAAAAGAAGCTTAAGCATCCACAAAGGCAAAATGATCGAAGGGATTCAAACTCAGAAAATGATGGGCTTTAGTTTTCAGATAAAAAGAATATTAGCTCAGAGACTCTCAAAGCTGATATTGAACAAGGAGCTCAAGCTACCAAACAAGGGTGGACCTAGGGGATTTCGGGGGTTCACGAGAACCCGATAGATGTTTGTCACTTAGCGTAAATTTTCTTTAAAAATCACGATTTTTCAGAAATAACATGGTCCCAAAAATTTGTGTGACATAAATACATGTTTTGCTCAGCTATTTACATATGACAAAAGAAATACATGTCTTCTTAATTGATTTACTAGTTTTCATGAAATTGTACCTTTTAGATCATTTTTATTTTCTTTATACTCGTACCAAAATTTGTGTAACGGTAACTTTAAGTTTTGGGTCCACCCCTGCTACCAAAGACAAGGAGTTCACTATTACTCAAAGTTGATTGTGGTGATAAAACCGTTCACCGGAAATCTTAAAAGAAAGATGACTAAGGCTAAACAGGATTTATTAACGTAGTTACGCTTAGCATACTCTTTCAATCCCAAATTTCATGGTTGCTAAGATTCAGATCACGATTTTAGGATTTTACGATGCTACAATGCAAAAAGGGTTTGATCTTACTTAGGATTTTTATCAGATCTCGATCTTGACCATAGGATCGTAAGATCTCGATCCAATCTGATCTTTATTGCTCGAATCATAAGCTAAAAAACTACAAATTTGTGAATCAAGGTTACAGAATTTAAAGTACAAAAAGTAAATTCTTTTAAACATTCTATAATAATATTTTAGGCCAACAATTCCGTTAAACATTCATATAATTATGACATACAAAAACTTTAGATTTGTATAATTTTACAACACTTGTTAGAAAATAACAATTATAGTAAGATCTTAATATCAGGATTCGATCTTACGATCTCGATAAACGAACTTAAGTAAAATCCCGATCTTGAAAACATTGCTAATTTTATTGTCTACTATGTTAGTTTTAGGTGTTCTAAAACATCTGTCCGTTATACCATTATCTCTTTCAATTCTTCGATCATCCAGAGGTGATGCAATTAATCGAAAACATTGATCACTGGTCAAAAGGTATACTAGTATGTGGATTTTTTAGAAATAAATACATTAATAATTGCATTTTTTAAAATTGCATGCTTTTGTCAAGTGAAAAATAAGCATCACATCAGAGTGCTACGTGCAGTACGTTATAGGCGCCACTCTATAACATTCCTGTAACACGGCGCAAGTTATAGGCGCCATTCACCTTTTACTACTCTATAATATTCCTGTAACACAAACCAAAAAGACACTACCCATTACCATTCCTATAAGCCAAAAAACNATATTACTTCTTGCTCAGAAATGTAATGATCTTGATCAGTGTCGCTTTCATAAAAGGCTATTTCACAAGCTCGTCTGAACAATGGCTGATTGAGTACGTGAGCTGATCCTACCAAGAACTGCATAATAGAAAAAAATAGCTTAGTGTAAATTAAGAAAAATACTAACCTTAAAATGCAAAAATCATCCTACTGGTTTGGCTAAATTGCAGATTCCGTCCTTTTGGTTTGGAAATTGCAGGCGGCCTCCCTGTGAAGTAACTTTGGGTGCATTTTCGTCCTTGGCAAAAGTGAAATGACTAATATACCCTCGTCTTCTTCTTCCCTTATTTTCTCATTGAATTTATATTTTCTTTTAAATAAACATTCATCATATTCAACTCAATTACCCAGATTTAACTTAACAACATCAAATATCACCAACAACTTAGAATTAAGAACACCCATATCAATCAAGAGACACACCACACATACACACAAAACACGCATTCCTACACATACACAGCCAACACGAGCACCACCATTATCGTCATCATCAACCAAAATCCGCCAACACCTCGGATTATCCAAATCTGGTCTCACATTTGGGTTCCAGATCTGGTTTCACATTTGCAGAGGTGTGATCTCCCGGATGGTTTTCCAGACCTTGTCTCATGGTAGTAAACAAATGAACATGGAATAATTGTTTATGATTTATTGTTCAAATTAAACAATTCAACAATTAAAGATTTGTGGTAGCTAATGTGATGGGCGGAGTTTAAATGGCTTCCGAATTGTTTTTTTAATTAAACAATAATGATTTAGTTTTAAAGTGGGTTTTAGACTAAAAGATATGTAAAACATTTTTTGCCAATGTGTCCGAAGATATGAGCGTGTTCTTTGTCTTCGTCGTTTTTTATTTAAAAGAAAATATAAATTCAATAAGAAAAAGGGGGAAAGAAAATGAGGATATATTAGTCATTTCACTTTGGCCAAGGATGAAAATGGATCCAAAGTTTCCCCACAGGGAGGCCGCCTGTAATTTCCAAACCATAAGAACGGAATATGCAATTTGGCCAAACCACAAGGACGGTTTTTGCAATTTCTCTTACCTCTTTAAAGGTGATTTTCCTGTTCTTGCAAACATCAATGAACTCAAACATCTGCGGAAAAAGACAAGGCAAGTAAGAACTCAAACATCTGTGGTAAAAAGATGATACTACTAATAAGACATCTATGATGACAGAAATACAATATGACAATGGCAAATAAGTAATTTTAGCATAAAATGTGGTTAAATAAGACTACGCAACAGTTATTTTGGGTTGGAGTACTTATAAGCTACTTACCTTTACAGAGAGACCACAAGGCTTTAACCTTAAAACCCTTGAAAAATCATGAAAGTTGACGCTTCCACTGCACAAAGAAAAGGTTAAAAAGATTGTTAAAATAACTATGTTCTATTAAGACTCTAGATATGCAATTATGCTAGATTAAGATGAATACCTATAAAGTTTTCCAAGAAAATGGGAGAGTTGAAATGATTATCTACAAGTGTTAACTTGTTTGGGTTTGGAACGACTCTTCCAACACTTTCATGTTCAACTTTTTTTATATTATATATCTAGCTATTATATTAATATGACACGTTTAATAATTAAAATGATTTTGGATGTTGCACCCATTTTGGATATACCTTATACAACTTTCAACCCGAATCTGTTATTGCCATTTTTTTTGGTAGTTGGGTTGGGTTGGTGGGTCAGAAACCTTCGACCCGAACACGACCTGTTTAAGTAATCGGGTTAGCTTTGTCAACCCTAAACTCTTTAAGCCTAACCTGTAAACGACCCATTTGACCCGGTTATCTAAATGGGTTGGCGGATTAAACATATTACTCGGGTTAAACAGGTTAAATGGATTGGCAAGTCAACCCATTTAACCCGAATACCCTATTTCATTAATTATAAATTTAATTTTTGATGTTTAAATGAATTAATAAACGACTTGGTGGGTCGACCCATTTAACTAACCCACAACCCGAACGTGACATGTTTAATAAACAGGTTAAGTGGGTTGACTTGAAACCTGTTTTTACTCAACCTAACCCATTAATTTTTGTGCCAGTTTCGGGTCGTGTTTCGTGTCATGTCAAGAATTGCCACCCCTAACTTTTATACAACCCGAATTCACCCGTTTCCATGTAAATGGGTACACATTGCCAGCTTTATTATATAGCATCCATAATATGATAACATGAAGAGTTGAAGACTATATCATCAGAATTAAGATTTGATAACAGGCAATATAACGATTGGTCAAAATGCTTTCCAGAAATGACACAAGCAAATTTGTATACAAAAAGAATTAACATCATTTAGTAGTGATTTGGTAAAGAATAATTTTCTGACTCATGTTTCAAGATGGGATTTTGAATTAATTATTTTCGGTTTCTGAATAACACCGGCTGATTTGAGCTCCTCTAGGATCAATGAAGTATATTTGTTCAAACTGGCCATGAATATTTAGACAACGATAATTACTCAAGCTAAAGATCCTCCAAACCCAGGAATGGAGGATCGTTAACAGAAGAACCTCAAAAGGATTTGTGAAGCGTAATGGAACCCTAAGTCTTGATTACCAACGAGAACCACCATACAATATAAACCTGATAGCACTAACAAATTTCCTTCTCAGCCAAGGATTCACCACCCCATACTTACACAGTATTTGGCTCTTACTTCACATGCAAGCAGGTAACTCGCATTTCACGAAGTAAAGTACCACAAGTGAATTAATACGTAAACCCTTAGTAAGCATGGGACAAGGTTCTATCGCTAAGAAGAAATATTTACTAGAGCTCCCCATAGTTGTGGAACACATTCATGACTTAAATTCTATCGCGTTCTAAAAGAACAATTAGATTCTGCTATCAACAAGCTCCATTCCCGAATTTTAGGGTTTTTAGGATCCTCAACTCAACTAGTTATTTTTATCCAAACTTTCAAGAATAGTTTGAACAAAGATGATCCCTTAGGCCTAACTAGTGGATTTTGGTTTAGCGTGGTTGGATAATTAACATAATACAGTAAGTTGTTATACCTAGAATTGTAACACAACTTAACAATGCTTCTAGACCAAGCACTTTGTGTACCATAATGGCCTGCAACTAGAAAGAGGAATATGTATGAACGGTGGATTGGTGAGTCGGGAGTTTCAAACGCGAATCTTAAACACGGGTCAGATAAGTCAAAGTTGATAATTTGGGTTTTTTTAGTTGGATCTACAAAAAAGAATTCGTTAACCAGAACGAGTCCAGAACATAAACAGAGAGCCCTTGACTCTGAAGTGACCGAGTCTTGTACAGTGAGTTATGATATATGGTTACCATATATGGATCCAGAATACAAACAAATAGGGTCAGAAATATCCGTAATTTCATTGTTCGAAACAATTCAAAGCCCACTTTCTATAATCTGGTGTTTTACCCTTGTTTCTTTTCTATTCTACAAACCCGAAAAATAAGATTTGGTTTTTCCACTGTTTCCGTTTCATACATACGTTGCTGTCCAGCGGTGCAAGCTCACGTTCCTCCATGTTACAGGGGTTATTATGGTTAGCAAATGGTATTGCTTTTATTTAAAAAGTTCTGTCCACATGCATAACATGATACAATATTTGTCAAATTAGGAACAAATATTGAGTCAGGTTGAGTGCATTTAGAAGGTTGCAACATGTTTCCAACGCGTGTTCAATGTTGTTGGTGGCACGTGTTTAGTCTTCTCGATTGAGTTTTGGTGTAAGAAGCTGTTCATGATTCACATATTTGCTCCAAGTTGAAGTTTGTTAACGCTAGTGATTAAAGTTTATCTGGTTTACCAATATTTCTGATTTAAATACTTTGCATTCTTTAGTGCATTTTTTTATCATTTCAGCAATAGCTACATAGCTCACAATGACACTACAAGTACGGCAGTTATACAGAACTAATTCATTTGTAAATAAAAGGATTTGTGTTTGTAATTGTGAGTGCCGAAAGTTAGGAGATCACACCATAATAAATTAAAAGTCATGCCACAAACATAAAAAAAAAGCACACCAATATAAGACTATAGCGTATAACATACCTCGAATCTGGATTCATGGCAAGAAATATATCCAAAAAGTCTAAGGCATCTGAAGAGCTCAAATGGTATAACTGAACACACAAAAAACACAAAATTGCATACCCGAATATAGAAATGTATGAAAAACACTATACAATTGTAAAAATGTTATCTTGAATTAGCAATAAAAGATAGTACTGCACATAGAATGGAAGATGTAAACTCACTTCTTGAATCTTTGCCATTTCAACCACAAAGAGAGACGGATTTTCCTGCAAAAAGAATTAAAACAATGTTGACATGCTAAATTCAAATTAAAAAGAAAATGACTTGAAACAATTTATAAATATACATAGATGTATCATGTATTTTACTGACTCAAAGCGATGATTTACAGTTGTAAATTAAACCTTGTGTTTTTATTCAATTTGTAGGTTCAATATCACAAATATATGAAGATTAGCACATAACTAAAGTTCTCTTTTTTTTTCAAAAATTTATGCAAAGTTATAAAGTTTGCATAATTTGGCAAAAGTAGGTATACCTGTCCAGAATCAGCTGCCTTTGAAAGAATCATGTAATCGACAAAGGTATGAGATGTTTGTACAACATTGAGAGCACGAGCCATGGCTCTACCTGTCTGCATCAAATATTTATTTATGACTATTAAAAAAAGGTTAATAAACTTAGAAGTGAGTATATATATACCATCAAATGAGAGAGAGAAACTCACTTTCTCAGCAAAACGAACAGCACTTTCCTTATGATGTTCCGAAGGTGTAACAACCGGAAGATATTCAATCTGATAAATTTAGCAAACCGTTATCACCTTTTTTAGACCGCATACACACATCAGAGTAATTTAACCAGAATACAAGCATATATAAGCACCTCCATAAAATTGTGGAATTGTGTGAACATTCTAAACATAAGTGTCGCCAAAGAAATATGACCCCTGCAAAACATATTTATAGAAGACCCATTACACACGAGATTATTTATTGAAAAAAATATCAATTGGATTTTTTTAATTATATATAATCTTACCATGATTGATCAAAATGTACATGAGGATAACGAACCACCACTGGTTGAATAGGATAACCAGGTATAAATGCACCATGTTGGAAAGAAATTAGCAGCCTTCCATTGGTTGTTGTTCCCTCGGGAAATAAAAGTAGCCGAGGAAATCTGTCACTTGAGGCCTTTCTCTGTATTGAAAATTCTTAACAACCCATTTTGTATCAAATTCCTTATATATATCGAAAAGAAAAATAAAAATCTAACTTTTTAACAAGTCATTTACAAAAACGATGAAAGAAAAAAACAGACTTCAAGTGAGGGTGTGTTACCTTTATCTCATTTACAGCATGCTTCCGTGATTGGTGTGAAAATCTATTCACATATATAACCTATGTATAAGAAAACGGAAGATCAGATTTGCATGAAGATTCAAGATATGTACAATTGTACAAAGAGAAGAAATACGGATGAATTTGGTTTACCTGCATAGCTCTAATAATGGTGCCAACAAAGGGCATTGAATCATGGGACTCAGATGCAACAATTGTTGGAAATAATTCGTAGAAAAAGAATATTGGATCTATATATGATACATGATTAGATACAAGGATTGGAGCTGTTTCTCTAGGAGCTGGTTTTCCCCTTCGTTGTATCCAATGGTAGCTGAAAATGCAAAGAGAAGTGGTATATCACATACTGTAAGGATGTCTGCAAACTGATAGGTGTTTGGTATTCAGTTTTAAAGTTTCAAATCGCAGATAATCAGTTTCTAGTGTTTGGTTACTTGTTACAGTCAAACTAATTCTCACTAATTCTAATTAGTTGAGTAGATAATAAAAGTTGGATGATCAGTTTACAAGTAGGCGAGTAGCTTCAACAAAACTGATGATTATTTATCATTTTAGGATCATTGTACCATGTATGATGTGTATTCTCCTATATTCAGTATTTGCAAGAAAAAAAAGTATTACGTCTTCAAAATTCAAACACTATCTTCTATATAGCAACTTGTTATAACTGATTATCTCACATTCTCATTCCTATTATTGCATACCACTTGACCAATTCCAAAAGGCAATCATACTCTTATTTACTCAAAGATCAAATCAATAGTTTTTCATGGTAATTGCTCAAAGCATGTATTCAACCCCTGATCTAACACTTATTAAACAAAATATTTCTAAAAATATTGCTGACGGGTGTTTGGAATTGGATCTTAAAAGTGATTTTCTGGTTATTAACTCTCTAATATTCAGTTTTGGGAAGTGAAACTAGTTTTGATTATGCGACATGTAAAAACCAGTTTTAGATAATCAGTGCAGGAGCAGCTGAATCGGAAGTGATGATTATTCAATATTTAACAATCATTTTACACCTAAATCCTTAAATAATCAGAAATTGCCAAGCACTAAAACAGCTATCAGTCAATCACAACTTCAAATCCAAGCAAAAAACCACTATCTCCATAGCGCGTTTTGCTACACCTGATATAATCCGTATCACATGATCACTTTTAAATCGTAACATAACTTAAGTTTTGTGTATGTCCCAATCATGATCGAAAGCTATTCAACAACACTATTTTCTCAAAATTCTCAATTCATAAATACAATTTCAAATCCAAAAACTATCTCCAATACCCGTTTCGTTACAACTTATTCCATGTCACATAATTACCTCCAGAACGCGATAATACTACTATTTACTCAAATGATCTAAGGCAATTAAACAGCAACATATACTCAAACTAATAAACACATAAACACATAACAATCGCGCAGAAAAAACATTAAAAAAAAAACTTACCCAAATGCAAACAAAATCCCTCTAGTACACAACCTAGTAATCCACATAACCCGACATCGCCATTTCGGCATGGGATTCTGCTTATCTTTCCAACCATTCAAAGCAAATTTAGTAGCAACATAACCAACACACAAACACAAACCAAACAAAACAAGCCTAACCAAAGCTATAGGAACACAAACAATAATCTTAACCCATTCATAAACCCCTTCAGCTTTAGGTGTATGGTTCCTAAATGGATCCACTGTACTTGACTCAGGTACTTCATACCCATCTGACCCAATAAACCTATATGGGTTTTCATCAGCATCCAAAAGGGTATCTAAATCTATATTTACTCTGCATTCATGTTCATCTGATGATGATGATAGTAATGGGGTTTCAAGATCTTTAACTGTCGACATTGTTGTGTTTTTTTTAAGGTTTTATGTTTTATGGTGGTCTTATTATTATATATGAATTCTTATTATTATTTTCATTTTCATTTGGTGAAGATTGTATTTATGGATTTATGGGTGAGTTGTAAAATAGGTGATAGGACAAGCAATTTGGTCCATGAGAAAATAGGATTGCGTGTTTAGTGTGATAGTGGCACTGACAAATTTATAAATAAATGTGGGGTAGGTTATAAGGCCTTCTTGGTTTACGAGTCGAAGTCGAGGTATGCTAGAACCACTCATAAAATTCACACAAAAAATACATTTGTTGACGTATGAGCGGATGATTAGTTAATAAGATAGAAGAGAGAAACTGTTAGAAAATGCACCTGTCCCACGCTACACGTGAGTTGATTTTTTGTGTGAATTTTGTGAGTATGTCTAGCTACCTCTCTAGATTTTCAGGTTTTTTTTTTAATTTTTTTTATAATTTTATTTATGTTAAAAAACTATAAATTTAAAAGTATTAAACAGAAAATATAAAGTTTAACAAGTCAAAAATATTAAAGTAGCAAAAAATACGAAGCAAAAACCGATTAAAAAAAACTCTTTTCTAGTTGGTCAAATGTACCTATAAACAAAACCCATGACGTGTTGAAAAGTGGAAACAAGTGGTTGTTTTGTGTTCCGTTTTTTATTGTGTTCGTGGATATATCATATAAAATATAAATTTTTTAGAATTAGTATTGTTATTTTAAGTTTCAAGTCATAGTCAAGGAGGTGATGCAGCTGGTCAGTGGTCATACCGACATAAGGTCGTTAAAAAAACTTTTTGGAAGTAAAAGAAAAAATATAAAAAAAGAAGAAAAGAAAAGGGAAACGAAAAAGATTTTTGTTAATTGTGCTTTCTTGACTACATCATTCAAAATGTCAAATTTTCATAATACAAGTATGCTTTAACAAGACCAACTTTTTTGTTGTCATAATTATAGTAAATGTTGTAGCAACTCGTCGGTTTATAAGTCAAGCAGGTTGCATCTACACTTTTTAAGCAACTAGGTATGTATTTCACAAGTTTGCCTTAATAGCAATTCTTGACTAAATGTAGCTTTATGTTTCGATTATCTATATCCATGGCCCATATGTATAGTCGGTTGCATCTAATTGTAGTTGTATGTTTCGGTTTTCGATAGTTATTATTTAGGCAATGTATTATAAGGCCTCGGTGCGTCTGTGGGTTCAGATCCATTAAGGTTTTTCATATATTGTCTTTATTTAACAACTATCACGTTTTAGCTATGTTTTGCTTGCTATTAGTCCTAATGCCAATAAGACCACGCCACCCCACAACATCCAAAATCCATCGTGCGCCAAGGTAAAATTTTTATGTTGGTCGGGTGGTGTAGACATCCTAACTCAAACGCACCTTTTATTATCATTACTATTATTTGTTTATAAATGTGTGTGGTATGTTTGTATAAACTGATGTATTGTTATGTGGTGGTAAGATGGTGTGTCCAAAAGATAATGTTACGCTGAGATGAAGGTGATGATTGAGGTGACCATTACACCGAGCCTAAGAAAAAGGATGAATGGTAGATTCTAGATTGATTGTTTCCATGGTTTGCTGCTGATAATTTATTGGTGTAAATCTAGTTTAACGTGTAGATAAATCGAACCATTGTAAATCAACTAAACTAGTTCACTTGTTATATATTTAAGAAGTTATCATCATCATCGCTCTTTAATCTTAAAGCACATATACATGGCACTCCTGGATTTTGCACATGATGCAACTTGCATGGTCTTCATGTAATCATATTATATATATATATATTTTTTAAACAGCTGAATGATATAAATAGAAGAGAGAAAAAAAAAAGAAAGAAAAAAAAAAAAAAAAAAACTGACTTTTAAGCCAATCGATCCAACTACTAACATATTTTTTGTTACGATTTGACACCCATATAAAAGAAAATTCTTTAACGGACTCGAAAATTCTGTCTTTTCTAACTTTTTTGTTTCCAAAAACCGTATCATTTCTGAACCTCGAAAGCATCCAAATAGTAGTAAAAAACACCGCTTCATTAAGCTTCTTCTTTCTTGCGTTGAAGTTGAGAGTATCTAGCCACGAGAAAAGTCCGACAACTGATTGGACACCAACCGGGGGCAACTCGATCCAAACACCAATGGCAGCCCAAGTCGAGATGGCCACCTCACAACCAAAGAATAAGTGTGTAGTCTGCTCTGTGTGAAGGTTACAAATCGGGCATAAAATGTCTGGGATGTCTAAACCACGATTATGAAGGTTAAGTCTCGTGGGAATCCGATCAAGCAAGACACGCCATATTAGAATATTAACTTTCCGAAGAACGAGATTGTTCCAACGGGTAGAAAGATGTGCGTTTGGAAGAACAACATTATCTATCCATTGTCTAGTCAATTTAACCGAAAAAAATACCATTTGGATCTAAATTCCACCACCACCGATCCCTTTCTGAGGATAAAGTGAAATTTTCTAAGAGAGTAGACAAGGCATCAAGTTGTGATTGTTTGGCACCTCCCCTTACTTGACATCTCCACTGCCAAAACCAAGCAACACCGTTCCATCGATCAGCTATATTGACATTTTTGAAGTTTTCTAGCGCGTATAAACGAGGAAACCGACTAGATAAAAATTGATTATCGAGCCACAGATCTTCCCAAAACCGAGTGGATGAACCATTTCCCACATGCTTTTTTAGAACAGAAGGGTCAATCACATGATTATTTATAAGACGATATGTAGCAGCAATCAATCTGGACCAAGGACTCGAACTTGTGATACGGGAAGGGCTAGATTTGAACCCCCCCCCCTTGATGACCATATATGTGCTTGATGACGCGAACCCAAAGCATGCTGTCATTATGGACGAATCTCCATCTCCATTTAAGCAGAAGAGACAAGTTAAAACTTACCAAGCTTCCAATATTAAGCCCACCACGCGAATAAGAAGCCATAACTAAATCCCAGTTAACCCACGCCATCTTCTTTTGATCAGAGTTCCAACCCCAAAAGAAATGAGAGCGAATGGATTCAAGCTGCTTTGCCACACCAACAGGCATAACAAACATAGATAAAAAGTATATGCCCAATGAACCGAGAACTGTCTTTAGAAGCATCGATCTCCCACCTATAGAAAGAGTGTTCACCTTCCATCTAGAGAGTTTAGACTGAAACCGATTAATTAAGGTATCCCAAGCTTTTATTTTGCTCATACAATCACCCACCGGTAACCCGAGATAGATGAAGGGAATCTTCCCAGGTCGGCATCCCATCAAATTCGACATGTTATTAACTTCCTGATTTGTAACCCCAATTCCATAAAGGTTAGACTTTGACAAGTTAATTTTGAACCCGGAAGCCATAAAGAAGAAATGCAACAAAATGACCAGGTTTTCAACGTTTCTTTGGGACCAATCTCCAATGAAAAGAACATCGTCGGCGTAAAATAAATGAGATAGATGAAGGTTGTCCATCCCTAATGAAATGCCACTGTAAAGATTAGAAGCCTTTGCATCCTCCATAGCAACGTGCAGCCCTTCCATAGCAATGATAAAAAGAAAAGGTGAGAGGGGATCCCCTAGTCTTAAACCTCGATGTAACATGAATTCTCAAGTCGGGCTTCCATTTATAAGAACCGAAGATCTAGCCGAATGAAGGCAAGCTGAAATCCATCCTCGCCAACGAGTTGGGAAGTTCATGAATTCCACAACATTATCAAGATAATCCCAGCTGATAGAATCAAAGGCCTTTTCGAAATCAATTTTCAGAATCATCATCTTTTTCTTCTTCTTTTTATACCAATCAAGAAGCTCGTTCACAAGCAAGGGACCATCTAAAATTTGACGGCCTTTTATGAAGGCCGTTTGCTCCACACTTACAACCGTATCGACCACCCGAGACAATCTAAGAGCCAACAACTTGGCAATGATTTTATATTGAATACCTATTAGACTTATTGGACGAAAATCATTTACCCCCATAGGACTACTCACCTTTGGAATTAGAGTAATGAAAGATGAGTTACAGCCTGGAGGAATGTGAGACGACTCCATAAATCCCTTTACTGATCCATAATATCATATTTGAAAATATCCCAATGTCTTTTAAAGAGGGCGAAAGAGAACCCGTCTGGACCCGGTGCTTTATCATTTCCACAAGACCACACTGCCAATTTAATTTCCTCCATGGTAACCGGTTGAAGAAGACTAGCTGAATGATCTTCTGATAATGATTTAAAACGTGGGCTGCGATGTTGGATCCGAATAGAATCCATTCGTTGGAATTTGGAGCTAAAGTGATCAAGAAATATTTGTTTCACCTGAGAAGCTTTAGTGATCCACGATCCTTCATGTTTGATTCCCTTAATCGCAATAGAGTATCTCTTCTTATTCAGGATGCCATGATAATATTTAGAATTTTCGTCTCCTTCAATGCTCCATTTAATTTTGGCTTTTTGAGCCATGTCTGCTATTTCCTTTTTTTCAATATCATAAATTTTGGATTTAATATGATTTCTCTCTTCAATATACGATGAAGTTGCTGTCCCGAGCTCGATCAAAAAATCAACAACTCTCAATTTTTCAAGAAGATCTTGTTTGGACAGATTTCGGGATTTCAGGTTATTTGACCACCAGGAACGAAGATGACCCTTTAGACCTTTCAATTTGTTTTTGAAGTGAATGGCCTTCAAAGTATGCTCATGTTGTGTGTGCTCCCATGTAGCAGAAAGAATATCGTTGAATCCAGGTTCATCTAACCATGAATTCAGAAAACGAAATGGTGTAGGACCGTAGTCAAAACTCTCTTGCTTCAATAATATGGGTCGATGATTGATGCGTGGTTTTGCAACCTTACAACAGGTTTTACCTCTCGAGGGATCTCAAGAGGCTCACAACCCCACCAGGCAGTGTACATGACCGATGTAGTATAGTGTAGTGGAAAGTACGGGGGATTGATCGTTCTCCACAGGGAATAGTGTTCGTTAGGTATGAAAAACTACTCTAATAGGTCTAAGGGTGAGGGAAGATTATTTTTGTATTTTTTATATTTTATGAAAGCAAGTAAAATCTCGGGTTTGAAGGAGTGGGCGGAATTAGTTGCTAGTCAACTAACCCAAAAACTACTATTGCAAATAAAATAAAATAACAAGAAAATAAAAGGTTGTGAAACTTATATGGAGACAAGTGTGTTTACTTAGATTTCCTTACTCCCTAACTATCTTTTACCGGTTGGTTAGTGTGTATTAATTGCGTGGATGACGGGTGTATTCCTTAATACCATTCGTGGGGTGGCGTACGTACTTCCCCAACTCTATAAGCTCCTACTGCACTCCTATGTCGAGCCGGATAAGAAGCTCCTAACATGGGATCATTAGAATTCGCTCATGCATTAAATACAACCATAATAACCTAGAACGCATTGATTCATGTTTCTTAAGACGTTCAAGCAAGTTACCGTATAGGAGTTAGCCAGTTTTCTTAAGCCTAACATCGATAAACAATCATCTAATACAATTAATAACACACCAACAACCAATAATCAATAGTTATGTTTCATTAGATCTAAGCAAAAACAAGATAAATCTAGCCTAGCATGTTAATTGAAAGACAAGCATAAGATATAATTAACCAACACATAGACATATTGATTAATTTGAAGGGGGACTTATCTTTAATTGAACATGAAAGAATCAAGGGTGAAAAACCCTTGAAAAAGCTGACAAAATCGTCTAGGGTTTGTTCCCAAAAAGTTGCACACTAATGAATGAAAAATAGAAAAGTATATATAGAAAATACATTCTGACGGCGTCAGGTTATAGGCTCTGACGCCGTCAGCTCGCCGCCATTAGGGTTCTCGGATCACCTAGATCCATCTCTGACGCCGTCACGTACAAAACTGAGTTGGGCCGTCTCTCTTTAACTTAACACCTGACGGCCTAGGGTCCATAACACCTGACGCCGTCAGGTGTTATGTGGAAAACTAAAAGGGGGGTTGAATAGTTTACCTCTTTTTATTGTTAATTATCTTGTTAAAATCTTATTGAAACTTTCATGTAAACAAGATTTAGATTTGTCGTTGTATCAAAGATAATATAAATATGAATGCAAAGGATAAGGAAAGAACAATCAAACCACAACACGATAGTTTATCGTGGTTCGGCTACAAGGACCTCACTTGTCCTTGCCCTACGTCCACGCCCCGAGTATCCAACTCGAGAGTTTCAAGCACTATCAACAAGCTCCTTTATAAAAAGACCCATTAAACACGAGATTAATTATTGAAAAATATAACAATCGGATTTTTTTTTTATTATTATATGCAATCTTACCATGATTGATCAAAATGTACATGAGGATAACGAACCACCACTGGTTGAATAGGATAACCAGGTATAAATGCACCATGTTGGAAAGAAATTAGCAGCCTTCCATTGGTTGTTGTTCCCTCGGGAAATAAAAGTAGCCGAGGAAATCTGTCACTTGAGGCCTTTCTCTGTATTGAAAATTCTTAACAACCCATTTTGTATCAAATTCCTTATATATATATCGAAAAGAAAAATAAAAATCTAACTTTTTAACAAGTCATTTTACAAAAAAGATAAAAGAAAAAACAGACTTCAAGTGAGGGTGTGTTACCTTTATCTCATTTACAGCATGCTTCCGTGATTGGTGTGAAAATCTATTCACGTATATAACCTATGTATAAGAAAACGGAAGATCAAATTTGCATGAAGATTCAAGATGTTCACGAATGTACCATTGTACAAAGAGAAGAAATACGGATGAACTTAGTTTACCTGCATAGCTCTAATAATGGTGCCAACAAAGGGCATTGAATCATGGGACTCAGATGCAACAATTGTTGGAAATAATTCGTAGAAAAAGAATATTGGATCTATATATGATACATGATTAGATACAAGTATTGGAGCAGTTTCTCTAGGAGCTGGTTTTCCCCTTCGTTGTATCCAATGGTAGCTGAAAATGCAAAGAGAAGTGGGTATATCACATACTGTAAGGATGTCTGCAAACTGATAGGTGTTTGGAATTGAGTTTTAAAGTTTCAAATCGCAGATAATCAGTTTCTAGTGTTTGGTTACTTGTTACAGTCAAACTAATTCTCACTAATTCTAAATTGTTGAGTAGATAATAAAAGTTGGATGATCAGTTTAGGAGTAGGCGAGTAGCTTCAACAAAATTGATGATCATTTATCGTTTTAGGATCATTGTACCATGTATGATGTGTATTCTCCTATATTCAGTATTTGCAGAAAAAAAAGTATTACGTCTTCAAAATTCAAACACTATCTTCTATATAGCAACTTATTACAACTGATTATCTCATATTCTCATTCCTATGCATACCACTTGACCAGTTCCAAAAGGCAATCATACTTGTATTTACTCAAAGATCAAATCAATAGTTTTTCACGGTACTTTCACAAAGCATGTATTCAAACCCTGATCTAACACTTATTAAACAAAATATTTCTAAAAATATGACTAACGGGTGTTTGGAATTGGATCTTAAAAGTGATTTTCTGACTATTAACTCTCTAATATTCAGTTTTGGGAAGTGAAACTAGTTTTGATTATGCGACATGTAATAACCAGTTTTAGATAATCAGTACAGCAGCAGCTGAATCGGAAGTGATGATTATTCAATATTTAACAATCATTTTACACCTAAATCCTTAAATAATCAGAAATTGCCAAGCACTAAAACAGCTATCAGTCAATCACAACTTCAAATCCAAGCAAAAAACCACTATCTCCATAGCGCGTTTTGCTACACCTGATATAATCCGTATCACATGATCACTTTTAAATCGTAACATAACTTAAGTTTTGTGTATGTCCCAATCATGATCGAAAGCTATTCAACAACACTATTTTCTCAAAATTCTCAATTCATAAATACAATTTCAAATCCAAAAACTATCTCCAGTACCCGTTTCGTTACAACTTATTCCATGTCACATAATTACTTCCGGAACGCGATAATACTACTATTTACTCAAATGATCTAAGGCAACTAAACAGCAACATATACTCAAACTAAAAAACACATAAACACATAACAATCGCGCAGAAAAAAACATTAAAAACAAAACTTACCCAAATGCAAACAAAATCCCTCTAGTACACAACCTAGTAATCCACATAACCCGACATCGCCATTTGGGCATGGGATTCTGCTTATCTTTCCAACCATTCAAAGCAAATTTAGTAGCAACATAACCAACACACAAACACAAACCAAACAAAACAAGCCTAACCAAAGCTATAGGAACACAAACAATAATCTTAACCCATTCATAAACCCCTTCAGCTTTTGGTGTATGGTTCCTAAATGGATCCACTGTACTTGACTCAGGCACTTCATACCCATCTGACCCAATAAACCTATATGGGTTTTCATCAGCATCCAAAAGGGTATCTAAATCTATATTTACTCTGCATTCATGTTCATCTGATGATGATGATAGTAATGGGGTTTCAAGATCTTTAACTGAAGACATTGATGTGTTTTTTTTAAGGTTTTTTTTAAAGAGGTTTAGTTTTATGTTTTTTTGGTGTTCTTATACATGAATTATTATTATTATTTTCATTTGGTGAAAATTGAATTTATGGATTTATGGGTGAGTTGTGAAACAAGTGATGGACAAGCAATTTGGTCCATGAAAAAAAACAGGATTGCGTGTTTAGTGTGATGGTGGCACTGACAAATTTATAAATAAATGTGGGGTAGGCTATAAGGCCTTCTTGTTTTAGGAGTCGAAGTCGAGGTGTCCTAGAACGGTAGAACCTCTCATAAAATTCACACAAAAAATACACTTGTAACTTGTTGACGTATGAGCGGATGATTAATTAATAAGATAAAAGAGAGAGAAACTGTCAGAAAATGCACCTATCATCCACTACACGTCAGTTGATTTTTTGTATGAATTTTGTGAGTATGTCTAGCTACCTCTCTAGATTTTCAGGTTTTTTTTTAATTTTTTTTTAATAATTTTATTTATATTAAAAAACTATAAATTTAAAAGTATTAAACAGAAATTATAAAGTTTAAAAAGTCAAAATTTTTTTTAATACATCCCAACGGTACAAAAATTCTCCCCCAACGGTCCAATTTGTACTCCCAACGTTCCAATTTTTCAAACCAACGCTCCATACCTCCGAAGTTAAAATCACCGCTGGACCAAACCGCTGGGGTGGCGGCGGTGTTCCCCGGCGGTTTGGCCACACCGCTGGCCCATAAACCTCCCACTGCCACTACCCTAAGTCAAGCAGGTTGCATCTACACTTTTTAAGCAACTAGGTATGTATTTCACAAGTTTGCCTTGATAGCAATTCTCGACTAAATGTAGCTTTATGTTTCGATTATCTATATCCGTGGCCCATATGTATAGTCGGTTGCATCTAATTGTAGTTGTATTTATCGGTTCTCGATAGTTATTATTTAGGCGATCTATTATAAGGCCTCGGTGCGTTTGTGGGTTCAAATCCATTAAGATTTTTCATGTATTTTCTTTATTTAACAGCTATCACATTTTAGCTATGTTTCGCTTGCTATTAGTACTAATGTCAATAAGACCACGCCACCCCACAACATCCAAAATCCATCGTGCGCCAAGGTAAAATTTTTGTGTGGTTGGGTGTGTAGACATCCTAACTCAACCGCACCTTTTATTATCATTACTATTATTTGTTTTATAAGTGTGTGTGGTATTTTTGAATAAAATGATGTATTGTTATGTGGTGGTAAGATTGTGGGTTCAAAAGTTAATGTTACGCTGAGATGAAGGTGATGATTGGGTGAGTAGTGGCTGTGGGTGACCATTATACCGAGCCTAAGAAAAAGGATGAACGGTCGATTCTAGATTGATTGTTTCCATGGTTTTCTGCTGATAATTTATTGGTGTAATCTAGTTTAACGTGTACATTAATCGAACCATTGTAAATCAACTAACTAGTTCACTTGTTATATATTTAAAAAGTTATCATCATCTTCGCTCTTTAATCTTAAAGCACATATACATGGCACTCCTGGATTTTGCACATGATGCAACTTGCATGGTCTTCATGTAATCATATTATATATTCTAAGTCGACATGTGTGGCAAATAGCCCATACAAAAATCTGCGTCCACTAGACAAAGACAGCAAATCAAAAGCAATAGATCAACTTTTGAGTATTTAGAGCTCCATTTGTCATGGTTCATGGACTTTTTTTAGTGATATATCATGCCAGGTTTATCAAAACATATCTTCTCACTCACATACTCAAAACCCCTCCATCATGGCTTGAGCCAAAACATTTATTTTGGGATCTATCGTTTTATTTTATTTTTCAGTTTTTCAAATCAATTAATTTTCATCCATTAAAATAAAATAAAAAATCATAATACAAAAATAAACAAAGAAAAAAAATGGACAAAAAAAATTACGACAAAAGAACGTAGACGACTACATATCATGTCTATATTTTTTCTCGAATTTCTTCATTTTGCTTGTTGATGATCAAGGCATCCACATCCGATAACCTTGCGGTCTAGTTCCGAGAAAATTAATTTCTTCCAACCTCATTATTGTCGTTTTTCCTTTAGTCATCGCGTACATCTCTTGAATAGCCTCCCGTTTGAGTCTTAATTCATTTTGTACACTCCCCCAAAAACTTGGTTACGTGGTCCCTGACGTGGTATTTTTTTTTTTCGCTTTTCTTTGTTTGTCGGGGAGACGTGGTCTCGAATCATCTCTAAATAGCTAGGTAAATCTTATTTAATCGATCAATGGGTTCGGCCGCATCCCACTTTGGGTGTTTTCTCAAGATTGCCCATGGTCCTTCTTGAGTAAACGCTTTTCCTCCGTCCCTCTCGTCACGATATGAACACATACAATGACTCAAAAGGTGAACCTCTTTTTCCCCGCTTCTACTCAAACGCTTTAAACATTTGTACCTAGAGTTGATTGGCAATTTCTGTTCAAGGTAGCCCCTTCCCCGTCATTATATCCTTTATATTTGTACGTGGGTGTGGAGCACTTTTGTTGAACTCATTAAGAATCTGTCCCCAAAATGATTGCCCATCTTGGTCATTTCCGATTTGGTCATCCTCAGAACGAAAAGATAACACTCGGCTAATAATATTTCATCTTCTTGTGTCTAAAGAGTGGACATCTTTGAGGATCCCTCGATTGTTGAGGTAGTTTTTTAGTTGATTGGCGGGTCTTTTGGCTTTTCTTCGCCTTTCGGTTTCTTGGTTTTCTTGTGATGGTTGTGGTTGTGGCGGTGGTGGTTGTGGTTGTGGTTGTGTTTTTTGTTGTGAAAAGAATTGTGGTGGATGCTATTGAACTTTTAAAATTCTTCTTCTTGTTGTTGTTGAAGAAAATATTATTCGGGTGTGTATGTTGGCACAGTATATTGGCTACCAAACGGAGCAAATTGGGGGTTTGAGGAAGATATTGAGTTTGCGGATGAATGTGTAGCGGATTTTGACGAAGATGATGAGTTTGGAGCTTGCGACATTTCGAGAAGGTTATTATAAGAAAAACATCATTTGGTGACTTATTTAGGAGATACGATAAAATAGTGTGAAAATGAAACTAAAAAATGATTTGTATGCAAAAATGGTTGTGTAAAAAAAGTTTATATAGAGTGAAAAATGATTGTGTAAAATAGAGTCAGTTTAAGTATTTTCTTTTTTTAAAAAAGAAACAAAAAAATGACATTGGGTCTTGGTTCAAGCGAAGAAATTGGCAATGGTTTGGCGCACAGGGTTTTCATAGCTTGGGTTTGGCTTGATATCACGTTGGATGGCGTGTATATGCAAGCTATGATACCCACTACTCTTAGATCATCCGCAAAACATAAGATCTTTAAAAATATTAATAAATAAATAAATAAATGACACAATATATTGTATTTTTCAAAACACCTCAAATGTAAATATGTATTTTAAAATCCTAAATTTTTACTTATAACAAAACTTGTCTAAGTGACATTATCCTTGAGTCATTGCTTTAGAGGCTCGAGGATCAAGTATTTGGACAAAACTTTTGTTTTGCTCTAATGCTAAAAAGTTAAACAATGACTTTGTTGAGGAAAAAATTGTACCTCCCATTAAACGTGCTTCTAATCAATAATACCGTTCAAAATGTTTTCTTTGGAAAGGTAAAGTATCACGCTTGCTATTATTCTTTTCTTCTTTAATCTGTTGAGTCATGTTTAAATAACAATGACGCAATTCCATCACTTTCAATCAAGGCCGTCAAGATCGCGATCCCGCGCAGGATCGTTTTTGTCTTACAAGATCGAGATCGTAGGATCGGATCGCGATCCTACGATCCTATCAATTTGTCATATTTTGTAAACAAATGATATACGAGTCAAACTGTTTTACATTTTTACTCAACGTCAAAGATAAATTCATATAATATCCTCTTGAAAATGACAAAGTTCAAATTTTAAACACCAAAATAATAGTAAAACACAAAAAAAATCAAGTTTCAATCGTTACATTAACGATTTTGTGGAATAATATTACATAACATAGGTCCTAAATGTCTTAAAACATATGAGCCATCAACATGATTTCAAGAAAACAAACGTTTCATAAGTGGCATTCCAAAACATACCCTTTGATTAGTTTAATTACAGTGAAGTAAAGTAAATTAAACTATTGAACACTTTTAGACNAATTACAGTGAAGTAAAGTAAATTAAACTATTAAACACTTTTAGACTATAATCTATTTAGAAAAGTAGAAAATTATGTATAAACTACAATCTATTTAGAAAATAAAACATTAGTGGTTTACTCATTCGACATTAGTAAAACATACGTTGTTTTTTTTTGCCTAAGCAAGTGGGATGGACTTAAAAGATTAAAAAAAAAAAAAAAAAAAAAAAAAAAAAAAAAAAAAAAAAAAAAAAAAAAAAAAAAAAAAAAAAAAAAAAAAAAAAAAAAAAAAAAAAAAAAAAAAGTGTACTCGGATCGCGTGTCGATCCTACGATCTTACTTACGATCCTACCTCAGATGCGATCCTACCACGATCCTACACGATTTTGATTGGTATGCACGTAAGATCGTACAATCTTACGTGTAAACTTACGAGTTTGACAGCCTTGCTTTCAATTTCAGGTTATCAAAACTAGTTTCTTTTATACATATTACAACAAATATAAGTTAATACTAAACACCACCTTACTACACTATCTATACTACTTATAAAAAGTGCATCTTTTCTTCTTGAAGCTTTGCCTAAATTACTACATCTAAATGCCCCTTAAACTTGACAACTTTTTAAAAAATTGTCAACTTAAATTATGTTTTTTCTTGATTAATTCTAAATTTGACGACTTTTTAACAACAAACACTATATTAATTTAAAAAAACACACGCTTTATATTTCAAAAAACACACGCTTTGCATCAAGGGTCAACCAGAATCACGATTTCGCAAGTATAATTATTTGTCACTATAAACCATCGTTTTGCGTGAATATACGTCTGGTGTATAATTATATATATATATATATATATATATATATATATATATATATATATATATATATATATATATATATATATTTCACATTAGTTTCAGTCGAGAAATGAACAAACAATTATTTGATTGAAGGACACTCACATTCCTATTCTTGCAGAGTGAAAAATCAATTGTTTTTAGAACGGCAAGTTAGTAGTTAGTGGTTCGAGTCATGCAGTGATATTTAAGCGGGCAGTATGCCTTCTTCGAACCTTTGCCTTTGAGGAATAAACCCCACTTTTTTTTTCTACTTCGCATAGGACGAAAACCCCATTGTCAATCCTCGAAGATTATCCCTGGTGGCTACTCCAAATATACAAATCTAGTGAGGTTTAAATTCTTGACCTCCTCTAGTTTGAAAATCAAAGATTTTACCACCAGGCTATTTGGTGGTGGTTAGAGCGAGAAAAAACCCATTGATGTATGCAGGTTTAATTTTGTATTTATGGTAAGTGTCTACATGTTTTACGTAACATGGTTTTTATTTATCCCACGTGACTGTGACACCATCGAGTCATTGACTTCCCGGTTTCTTGAATTCATTATGAAATTGATTATTGATATTCATTTAACTTTTAATGCAAATCTATCCAGTTACTTGAAAAATAATACTCATAAAAATTTAGCACTACGTAATTCCCTAAAATCGAAATTACCGAATTACACAGGCTAATACTGACAACTTAACCAACTCATTAATCTAGTGAGAATCGATTTTTTGAAAATCCTTTCAAGCACTCCATGATAGAAAGATAAATCCTATTTATAGTATTCAAGATTTTAAGCCAACATTAAACGACTATAAACACATACATAATTTTGTTGTATTTGTTGGAGAATATAAGTCTAAGGACTATTCTTGTCAAGTTTCAAAGTCAGTTTGTGCTAATAATATGTTTGGAGTCCATATGGCAACTTGTGAAGACTTAAAGGACTGAAGTGAAAGATTGGGCTATATAAGCTCGCTACCAGCTTAGGGTTTCATAATCTTCTTATCGCCTCTTTTGTTATCTCTCTGGTTTTCTCACATAGTTATCTCTTTTGTTATTCTTTGATGTCAGTTTGATATCTGTTAGTCTTTGTATCAAAGATCAATCTCTTTATTTGATCTTTGTAGTTTGAGTGTTTGAGTGATTCTTGTAGTGAGGTTCTTGTGGTGTCCTTCTGAAGGAGATCACAATCTTTCTTTTGTATTGTACTGGTAAGCACCCATTTGGGGACTTATCTTCTTTAATAAAATACACCAAGGGGTGGTTGGTTGTGTGTAACCGAGTTGTTAGTGTGTGTTCTTTACCATTTTTACATGGTATCAGAGACAGGTTCTGATCTGGTGGTTTTGAGTTTCTAGGGTTTCATCGTATTTTTTGGGGGTTTTTGAAATTGGAGGTTCTATTGGTTAACTGGGGTCGTTTGCTTAACGGTCGTGGTTGATTTAGTCTAATCAGGGTAGATCTGGTGGTTCTTGTGGGTTTCTTGATTAGCGTTCTTGAAACCCTAATTTTGGATTTTGGGGATTTTCTATTCCTGGTGGTTGTTTCTTGGTTCTTGGGCTCAATAGTACTAGACTAAGTGAATCTAGTGTTATTGTGTTGTTCTTCCGCTGCTATCTCACTGTAAGTCGTTTCTTGACTCTTAAGACAACATTTACTTGGTTTAGAAGGTGCAAACGAGGTAGCTAACATCTTGATCTGCCAATGTGATTGGTACGAATACCTACTCTGGCTACCTCCAGTCTTCTGGCTGGTATTTGGTTGTTCTTGGGTGTGAGTATAGGTGTTTTACAGTATTTTCTTTATTTTTGTAGTATTACTGTGTCTAGGTCGAAGGAGGATATAGGATTTGGGATTGTGAAGTTGTTGGAGTTTGTTGATTATTGTTTTGTTTGGTTGATTTGTTATTTGATTGTCTTGTTTGTTATCTGTTATTGCTATTTGTTGTTCTTTGTTTGTCTTTTGTTATTATGGCTCCTGGAGAGGCTAGTGGTACTCAAGTTTTGATTAATAATCTAGATGCTGGTAATCCTTTGCATATTCAAACTAATGATTACAGTGGTACTGCTTTAATTCCATTTAAACTTCTTGGTACTAAAAACTATAGAATCTGGTATGGTGCTATGAAATTAGCTTTACAAGCTAGGAATAAATATAGTTTTGTTGATGGTACATGTGTTAAAGATTCTTTTGTTGCTAGTGATGTGTTGTCTGCCCAATGGGATAGGTGTAATGCCATTGTGTTAACTTGGATTATGAATTCTGTTTCTCAAGATGTTTATATGGGATTAGTGTATTCTGAAAATGCTGCTTCTGTGTGAAAAGAATTAACTTATGATAAAAAGATGGGTCTGTGATATATAATTTGCTGCAAAAAATTAACTCTGTGAAACAAGGTGGTACTTCTGTTGCTGATTATTATCATAGACTTAACTCTTTATAGAGAGAATTTGATGCTTTAACTAAGTTGCCTAAATGTACTTGTGAAATTAAGTGTTCTTGTGATGCTAGTAAAGAATTAGGTGTGCATCAGCAATTGATGAAGCTGATGCAGTTTCTCATGGGTCTTGATGATTGTTATCATCCTGTGAGAACTGCATTGCTGACCAGGGATCCTCTCCCTGAGGTCAAAGATGCTTATGTCACTGTTTCTAGAGAGGAATCCCATAGAGGGATTCCTGAGACCTCTAGGGTTTCTGAGACTAAAATTAATGCTACTTCTTTTGCTGCTAAATCTTTTAACAACAATAGAAGGGTTTTCAATAATAATAACACTAGAAGTTCTGGTTCTAATTCTGGTAATAACAATACCAATAGAGGTCCTAATCCTAATCTGAATTGCAAAAATTATGGTAAAATTAGACATACTATTGAAAGATGTTATGAGCTTATTGGTTTTCCACCTGGTTTTGTTAAAAACAATAACCCTGGTAGACAAAATAATGGTAGTAGGCAGAATTACAATAATAATGTGATATTAAAGATGATAAAATTTCTGCTAGTACTTCTTCTGGTTTTACTTCTGAACAGATGAAGAAACTCTTGTCTCTGATTAATGATAATTCTTCTGGAAGCATCCATGCTAATATGGCTGGTAGGGCTTCTTTCTATAATCATAATGTTCTGTTTAATATGAACTTTTCTAGATATGTCTATGCTAATTCTAGTAGAGTTGTTGATATTATTTCTTTGGGATGGATTATTGATTCTGGTGCTAATCAACATCTTACTGTTTCCACTGATGGAATGTTTGATGTTGCTGATATATCTAGTCTTAAAATTACTGTTGGTCACCCTTATGGAACCTTAGCCACTATCAGTCATATAGGAAACTTAAAACTCACTAATAATGTTGTTCTTTATGATGTTTTGGTGGTTCCTGGTTATTGTGTGTCTCTTTTGGCTGTGAATAATTGATAAGAGATAGTAAAATGTTTGTTGGTTTTGATGAGGATAATTGTTATATTCAGGACTTGAAAAGGGAGAAAATCTTGGGGACTGGTAGTCAGTGTGATGGACTTTACTTGTTTGACNCCTTAGCCACTATCAGTCATATAGGAAACTTAAAACTCACTAATAATGTTGTTCTTTATGATGTTTTGGTGGTTCCTGGTTATTGTGTGTCTCTTTTGGCTGTGAATAATTGATAAGAGATAGTAAAATGTTTGTTGGTTTTGATGAGGATAATTGTTATATTCAGGACTTGAAAAGGGAGAAAATCTTGGGGACTGGTAGTCAGTGTGATGGACTTTACTTGTTTGACATGAATCCTGTTAAAAATGTGAGTATTAATTGTGCTGTTATGTCTTATAATGTATCTAAAGTAGTGTGGCACAATAGACTGGGTCATCCTGCTGATCCAGTATCTATGCTTCAAACTGATATTGGTTTTACCAAGAATAACTCTGTGCCTGTTTGTGAGATCTGTCATAGGGCCAAACAGACAAGGGAACCTTTTCCTTTGTCCGAACATAAGTCTGTGAAATTAGGTGAACTTATTCACCTTGACTTATGGGGTCCATACAGAGTAACTAGCAGAGAAGGTTATAGATACTTCTTAACTGTGGTTGATGATTATTCCAGGGCTGTTTGGGTTTACTTGGTTAAGACCAAGGATGAGGTGTTTGGTGTGTTTGCTTCTTATATTAATATGGTTCTAAATCAATTTGATGTTAAAGTTAAAACTGTAAGATCTAATAATGGAACAGAGTTTGTTAATAAAAAAATGAGTAATTTGTTTTCTGAACTTGGTATAATACACCAAACATCTTGTGCTCATACTCCTCAACAGA
Source organism: Artemisia annua (assembly GCA_014162995.1). NCBI lineage: Eukaryota > Viridiplantae > Streptophyta > Magnoliopsida > Asterales > Asteraceae > Artemisia > Artemisia annua. Next base: position 52,575 of record LBNU01007893.1, read on the forward strand.
ATGGGATTGCTGAAAGGAAACATAGACACCTGCTCAATGTAGCCAGGAGTCTTATGTTTCAGGGGGGAATTCCATTGAATTTTTGGTCTGATTGTGTTCTAACTATTGTGTATCTTATAAACAGGCTGCCATCATCTGTGTTAAAAGGAAAATGTCCTTATGAGTTAGTCCATAATAAAAAACCTAATCTTTCGCATTTGAGGTCTTTTGTTTGTCTTTGTTTTGCTACTGTTTTAAACAATCATGATAAAATGTCTTTTAGGTCTGAAAAGTGTGTTTTAATTGGTTTCTCAACTGTGAAAAAAGCTTATAAACTGTTAAGCTTAGATACAAGAAATGTTTTCTATGCAAGAGATGTAAAGTTTTATGAAAATGTTTTTCCATTAAAAATGAAAACTTGTGAATCTGTTGATGCTCAAAAAGCAAAGGATACAGATCACTTGACATTTTTTGATAGTCTGCGGTCTCAAAGTCCCTATGATGAAGGGAGAGATTCACCAATTGAGGATGGTAGTGAGTCACCTTCTAGAGATGCAATAGACTCTAATGCAGATACTACACAATTGCACTCAGAAGGTAGACAATCTGCAACCTATCATGGTGACCAAAACTGGTCTGAGGGCAACATGTTTCAAAATGAAAATGGTCATACTCAGTCTACTAATGTATCAGATGATGCACAGACACCTGTATTAAGAAGGTCTAATAGAGAGCCTAAAACTCCTGTGAGATTTAATGATTATGTGTTAAGTGCTAAACTTAGATATGGTATTGAAAAGTATGTGAATTATGGGAGGTTAAGTTCTTCCAATAAGTGTTTTGCTTCTACTTTAAACAAGTCTGTTGAACCTACTAGTTATGAAGAAGCTATTAAGAATCCTAATTGGTCTAATGCTATGAATGAAGAAGTTGAAGCCTTGAACATAAATAATACTTGGACTGAATGCACTTTACCTGTAGGCAGACATGCTATAGGTTATAAGTGGATTTGGAAAATTAAGTATAAATCTACTGGTGAAATTGATAGATATAAGGCCAGATTGGTAGCTAAAGGTTTCAATCAAAGAGAAGGCTTTGATTATGATGAAACCTTTAGTCCTGTGGTCAAAATGGTTACTGTCATATGTTTGATAAGCATTGTTGTTAATATGAACTGGCCTTTATATCAAGTAGATGTTAATAATGCTTTTTTGTATGGTGATTTGCATGAAGATGTTTATATGTTATTGCCTAAAGGTTTTAATGGTGGTGATGATACTAAAGTTTGTAAATTGAATAAGTCTCTTTATGGACTTAAACAAGCTCCTAGGCAGTGGAATGCTAAACTTACTACTCCTTTGATTGAGCATGGTTTTGTTCAAAGTAAGTTTGATTATTCTCTGTACATTAAGCAAAATGGTTCTGTGTTTGTTGCTTTGCTGGTTTATGTTGATGATATTGTTATAACTGGGAATAATGAAACTGAAATCAAAGCTTTTAAGCAATTTTTAAGCACAAAGTTTATGATCAAAGATCTGGGTGAATTGAAATATTTTCTTGGTATTGAAGTGCTGAAAAATGATAAAGGTGTTTGTATGACTCAAAGGAAATATTGCTTAGAATTGTTGCATGAATATGGTTTGCTTCCAGCAAAACCAGTTGATACACCCTGGCCAGAGAACTCTGTTTTAAGCTGTGTTGAGTCTATAAATGACAAAGTCTTGAACAATATAACTAATTATCAGAAGTTAATAGGAAAGTTAATCTATTTGACTAATACTAGGCCTGATATTAGTTATGCTGTACATTGTTTGAGCCAACATATGCATAAACCTTTGCAGTCACATCTTAAAGCTGCATTAAGAGTTTTAAAATACTTGAAAGGTTCTCCAGGCTCTGGGTTACAATTTGATAGTGATTCTGATTTAAAGCTTAAAGCTTATGCTGATGCAGATTGGGCTAAATCTCCAGTTACTAGAAAGTCTGTTACTGGTTTTTGTGTATTTCTGGGAAGCTCTCTTATTTCCTGGAAAAGTGAAAAACAAGCTACATTGTCTAGAAGTTCAGCTAAAGCTGAATACAGAAGTTTAGTTTCTACTACTTGTGAGGTTATTTGGTTGAGCAATTTGCTGGATAGTCTTGGTATTAAGGATTTGTTGCCAGTTGATGTTTTCTGTGATAGCAGTGCTGCTATACAGATAGCTGCAAATCCTATGTTTCATGAAAAAACTAAACACTTTGAGTTGGATGTGCATTTGGTAAGAGAAAAAGTGTCTGCAGGTGTGATAAAAACTGTTAAGATTCATACTAACTTGCAGATTGCAGACATCTTTACTAAGTGTCTTGGGCAACAGCAACATAGTGTATTATGCAACAAGCTGGATTGTTTGATATGTTTGCAGGCTCAAATAATGGTGCTGATACAAGCCAGGAAGCAAAAGATGGCAAAGATGCTCAAGTTGTAGACTTATCAACTTGAGGGGGGATGTTGGAGAATATAAGTCTAAGGACTATTCTTGTCAAGTTTCAAAGTCAGTTTGTGCTAATAATATGTTTGGAGTCCATATGGCAACTTGTGAAGACTTAAAGGACTGAAGTGAAAGATTGGGCTATATAAGCTCGCTACCAGCTTAGGGTTTTATAATCTTCTTATCGCCTCTTTTGTTATCTCTTTGGTTTTCTCACATAGTTATCTCTTTTGTTATTCTTTGATATCAGTTTGATATCTGTTAGTCTTTGTATCAAAGATCAATCTCTTTATTTGATCTTTGTAGTTTGAGTGTTTGAGTGATTCTTGTAGTGAGGTTCTTGTGGTGTCCTTCTAAAGGAGATCACAATCTTTCTTTTGTATTGTACTGGTAAGAACCCATTTGGGGACTTATCTTCTTTAATAAAATACACCAAGGGGTGGTTGGTTGGGTGTAACCGAGTTGTTAGTGTGTGTTCTTTACCATTTTTGCAGTATTAATCATTCGGCCATGCCCAAAAAAAGGACGAACTGAAAACCAAAAGCGGCCAAAACGTCTTACTTCAGAGTTCAGACCGAACCATTTATGACCCGGCTGGTCTCGGTTTCGGTTGAACGGGCATATGGATCTTCTCGGACTAGTTCTATGTTTTTATACCCGTTTTTGTGCAGTTCTTTTACCCTTTTGAAAGTTCCTTTAATATCCTGTTCTAATTCTGGTCTTAAGAAATCATGACCTACCCGTATACAAATGGCTGGAAGCCGTGTATATACGGTCTGTGGTCTATAGATTATGAAATGAACTGTATGCATACGAACGACTTGTACCGTACACTTCCACTTGATTGACATTTTTTTCTTCTTTCAGTTTTGGACTGAGAAAAAAAGAACAGATCAGTAAGGCTCGGTTCTGACTGTCTCAAATGTTTGTTCGATTCTTCAATTCTCATGCTCATCCCTATTCAGCTAAGAGTTTAATAAATTCAGAAGTTTTAGGCTTTTAGCATACTCAATATGGTACTCTTTTGACCAAGTTCATTTAATCTGGCATGTACACTGTTTTAATGTAAGTCATTCAATATTACTTGATCATGTTCATATAAGAGCACACGGGTCGCAACGAGCCCATTATCTTTCTTGTAGTATATAGTTTTACTTGTCTAGCATTTTCCTAGTTTAATCAAAATAACTCTGATGCTACTTAAATCCACAAGTCGGGGGTCGGCCACGTCTTAATGCATAAATCTTCATGACAGACTAGTAAAAGAGAGAGATCGTTAAAATGGCCTCGGGCTTTTCAGGACCTATCACGATCTAATATTATTTTCCACAGAAAGTGAGAGTGATTTACGTAATTGCAGAGGATGATCACAAATGAACGTGTTTCTCCATGAAGAGTGTAATGAAGGGGGAGAAACTACTCATTTGATATTTACAAGTTGAAGAAGTTTGGATTTTGGGACAGATGCACCCTCTTTTATTTTCGGAAAAAGCAAAGCTTGTGCTAACATCTGCAACATATATAGGCAAGATGGGTGTTTCAAGCGGGCTATGTAACAGCTTAAAACAAGTCAGTTTCTAGTATTAGTCAAACCGAGTTGGATTGACCAAGGTACACGTGGATTGATCGAGTAGAATAACTATAATGGGATTTTTATCAGGCCGTCTCATTTGGCTCATTCTCTTTTTAGCTTATTTTTTGTTCACTCGTTTGATCTATTTAAGACTAAATGTCCCCAAAGGCCAAATCAAACCGTTTATTAGTAAATGTGCCTAAATAGCAAAATCTATAGAATTGGTAGCTCTGATCTACATGATGGGCTTGTTATAGAGTTTTTGTCTTTCTACGACATAACTCATTAACCTGGAAGATGAAACTGCCTTGCTTTTTTGCTTACGAAGCCATTTGTATAAGATTGCAGCTTCTCGTACTACACAAGCTTCATTGGATTTGTTAAGCAGAAGGAATAGTTTGTCACTTTTGACATATATAAATGAAAATTTTCCATGTAGGATTGCCTATATTAATTGCAATTTAACCTCTTCAGATATTATCATTAGACCAAATTACCATCTTCTGGTTTGTACCAATATGACGAGTCAGGTAGCAAATTGAATTATATATGGAATAATGAATTGATTTCGGTTGATAACAGCTAGTCCAATGGCCATAAAAATCAACTGTAAGAAGTTGGCTTGACATGAAACAGGTTGACGGGTCAAAAGTTGGCTATCGTGTATTCTGTTATGTTCTAAATTGTTTCATTTCAATAAGATACATTTCAATCCAACCCAACCTGCTTTTAACCAAACTTATTTTGACCCATTACTCAAGCTCCGGACCTGCCCGTTCTGCCAGCTCCAGTAATATTCATATAACCTAGAATGAATATGGACTATGAAGAACAACATCGTACCTTTTTGGATATGCTATTTGGTCTACGAAAAACTCCTCATATAGAAATTTCAGGCTTACAAAGTTCCAAATTTGCACTGATTATATTTTGAGGGTTGCTATTGCCCTTAGAGATGACAAGGTGGGTGGGTCATGCAGGTCACAAAATGTTTTGGTATGGATCAGGAGTTGTGTAGTTGACAAGATAACACTTTCTTATTATGAATATGATAACAAGACTATGACAATTATCATAATCATCAAATAATATAATACAGAATGTTGTGTAGATTTATAAGAGACTTCGAGCGACTTCTAACCCCCATTCGACCCAAATGTCGTGTTCACATTCTACCCAAAAAGAAAATAATTACCTGACTCGTTTAGGACAAAACGAATGGGCTATATTGCGACCTCTGTATATAAATTCAAAAAGTGGATAAAAAATATTTGCATAATGCTCAACAAGACCAGACCCCAAACTTGCCCGACCCATCTAATTTTTAGTAGGAAGCCATACCTGATATAGAACGGAGTCGCACACAAACAAAAGATGCAATGAGCAAGGCAAGTTATCACATTTTAACACTCCAATATCTTCCAAATAAGAACCTTAATGAGGGAAACAACATATTAATGATATTGAAACTCGCATCAAAATCTACAGAACGAGCAGTAGAACCGGGAAATCAAGAAGCACAACAACAGTGGTGACACAGATTTTTGCATTCTTTTACGGTTTTTTTTTCCGGTATTTTACGTGTTTACCAATCTAGGTACCCAAAGGAGTTGAGATCCTTGAGTAGGGGTGACACAGATTTAAGATCTATTTATTTGCTACACCTTACAAAATTGGATTTCAAGCATCAAAAGTCCCACAAACCATGTCTTCCGTTAGGATTTGAGAATTACTACAGGATACATTTACAAGTACAAAATGGGCATATATAGATAAATAAAATCCCGTGAGCAGGAGTGAAGGAAGAAGGATATTTGAGTAAAAGAATTACCAAAATGGCCTCGACTAGTTACACGCAGACAAAGCTAAAGGAACACGACAGTTGTGTTAACTCCTTTAGCATTGTTCAAGGGGCACAGAAATCAGGAGATAACACAGCTAAGATTTGTTGCAGGTTTGATCATAATGATCCTTCACCGTTTTACAATTTCTAGGGGAAGTATTTACATGTAGAGAACATGTATATAACAATTCGAGCCAAACAGGAGGATGACTTACATGACTTCATACAAACCACAGCACGAAATATTATGCGTATATCATCTTAACACTTGCATATCTTTCAAATAAAAATGTGAATCAGGGGAGTTACTTAACCGAAGCTCGTAATTCCGACGACAACCCATTTGTGCAAAAAACCAGCCAATTTGTAAGGAAATTATTACTACAGAAAAATGGTTTTAGGAGAGGTTTTTAAGGGCTTTTGGTACGGTTTTTGAACTGTACTAAATAATTGCGTACCAAAAAGCGCAGTTCCACCATCAGAAAAAGAAAATATATATATATATATATACTATTTAACAGACCAAGCGAATAAAATAAAAATGGGCACATAACAGTTCCTAGGGATCATGAGAATAGAGAACATATTAGCAAAATTATATTCCAACCATGCTATTAAAAGTTGCATGTAAATATGTAATAGAACCAAAATGAGAAATATTTAAATATCGAAAGGACTTTTTAGTTACAACTTCCCATAAATGTTTTTGTTTTCATCGTACCCATTGTCCATACTAAATGAAACTTAACAAAATTTCATAGCTAACATATGTCTCTTCCTTCTACTGCATGCTTCTTCTTGATGTTCACTTGTTCAGGACCTGGAATGCATATTTATCAGTAAGTTTATTCAATATCAGTTAGGTCATAACTTTAGTACACATTTATGAAAAAAAGAAGTCAAAAGCTAATTACTAGATAAAATATAAACCATAACAAAAACGTTAACAACTTGTATGTTCTTCTAGATTCATATTTTTATATGTTTTATGTTGACCCTGGCTGCTCATTTCAATCCTTAAAATGTGATCGAGTGGATGAAACAACGCGATTTTATGTATTGTAAAGGAGATGCACATTATATGAAGTTGGAATGGAGGAACCCAACCATCATGTGACAACATTTGCATGACATAAATCTAGAGATCACATCAATCCATCACCACCAACATGAATTCTAAACTGAACTCCGGCCTATTTTGGTCGAATATGCTATTTTTGGGGGTGGGATACTACAAATGACAACATACTAATTGTCTCTCGTAGTGTATTGGGCTGGACTCATAGTGATAGGTCTTCTAAAATACATAGATAATGACTATGGATTGTATGAGGGTTTATTCTAACTAGTAAAAAGTACATGATGAAAATATGTATACTGCTTGTGTTTGTTTTATAGATTGTGCTTTTATACTGCTTGTGTTTGTTTTATAGATTGTGCTTTTCTATGAAGATATGCCTACTAATGATCCTAATAAACCTTATAAATTGCTGCTTTGTCTATGGAAACTAGAGACATTAATAGCTCCAAAACCGGATTGACAAAATCACAACAGAAACAAATTGTGTAACTAAGCATGTATAGCCGATACCAACAATGTCATCAAAAAAATGATATGAGCATATGATCGTTGTAGTAGCAGGGAAAATATAACATCATACCTCAACCAGAAAGTAGAATCACAAACCAGCAAAAGATGGAATGAACTCAAAGGTATTAGAAACGCTAATTGATTTCAAACTACAAACAGTTCGGAGAGTCTTCAACACAAAGTTGATAGTACAACCTTGTAACACCTCCAAAATTTGGTACAGCGGAAGACTCAACAAGCTTTCAAGGTGTTACGGGGATTGGTATCCAACACAAGTCATAAAAGAACGAGATAAAGTAAACATGAGTAAAAACACATCCAAACAGGGTTTTAAAGTTTACATTCATCCCAAATTCACCAAAGTAAGGCCCAAAAGAAATAAAAGTAGGTCCACAATACATATCAGAGTTTTTAGAAAAGTAGATCCTTAAACCATATTGCCAAGCCAAGCCTCCAATCCAAGCATCCAAATCATTGCCTAATTACCTGAGAAAACGTGCTAAAAGTCAGCTTTCGCTGGTGAGATCATAGGTTTACATTCATAATCAAATCAAGCGGACATACACGCAAAACGCTTGCTAGCTAGACTAGGCCTCAAACCTAAATCACATATCACATAGAGTTCTACATGGTAAGTCCTTGAGTTTAATAAGTGATATAAATAGGTTCCCGAAATCTATCGAATTCGTCATTTCGATAAACTTCACAAAAATATTTATTAACTTATTATTCTCAAACTCCTACCACGACCTAAGGCGTCGTAGGATATAATATCCGATAATAACCCCTTCGATATAACTAAATGAGCCTTATCTAATCCGTCGATTAAACAAGTTAAATAGTTTTATAGATTGGGTGTATTGACGTTACATATCCGTGACTAGCACCTATAGTCAATACGAAATAAAATGGTCGAACTAGGATTTAAGTGCCCTCAAATATCTTATAACTCGCAAGATCTCGTTTTATTTCCAAACACTCGTTATAATTAGTAAAACCATCCCTTTTCAACTTGATTATTTCATTTATACGACAAAAATATAATAAGGTTTCCGACAATATTACACTAAGTTATTAGTCTAATATTTGTCGTTAACGTTATTATTTTGTTCTCGTGATTTCTTATTTATTATATACACATCCACACACACACACACACACACACACACACACATATATTATAATAATAGGTATATATATATATATATAGTATATATTATATATATTATATAATAATGTATAACACTTTCTATTTATATAATATTATATATATATAATTTTATATATTTTATTTTATATTTATAGTTTTATATTATATATATATAATATATATATATTACTAGTATATATAATATATATAATATATAATGATTTTATACTGATATATACAGTTAATACCGAGTTTTATAATAATGTTCGAAATTATATTTAATATATTGGATAAGATCAGCAAGTCCGAGTCATTCACTTCTCGATTTCCATTGTCCAATATCCAAATGTAATGCCGGGTTGTCGAAATCAACCAAATTGACTAAAAGTCAAGGGTGACCTGACGTCGCTCAAAAGTCACATGTCGCAAGGAAATATTCTCATGGAACAACAATAATCAAGATAATCTCCGTCAAAATCCAAAACCAATCCACCCTCCCAAACAAAACTACCAAGCTCCGGGTCGCGACTACGGTACCAACTAACCTATCTCCGTCCATTTCTAAATGCCGTAAACACCATTGCCGAGACCCATGAGGGTCTGCTCAACTTATTTATTCCCTTGGGCCACAAATAATACACAAACAACAGCAACAGATAGCCAACAAAGGCCATCACTAGAATAACCACCAACAAGAACAAAGCCGCGTATTTAGCCTCCGGGTCCCGGTTTAGGGCCAAGCCCAAAACCCCGTTGCCGGGAGACCCACCCTTGGGTCTCCGGCAAGAACTAGAGTCGAGAAAGACTGAAAAACCCAAGACCACTTGGTCTCGGCTAGAAGCTCCCATGCGAGCACACCAAAAAGCTGCCAAAATGGACCCTTTGGGTCGGCGGGCAGACAACAAAGCACCACAACCAGCATCCCCATGTAGATCCAATCCCAACGCAAAACCCAAACTCCAATATCAACACCCTCCCCCGTTAATAATGAGTTCACGAGGNTTCGAAACCCAATAAAAGAAATCCGTATATACGCGGATTTGGAGCCAAACGTGGCACCTTCGGTGCAAAAACGTGGCTACCTACCTTTTTAATAACTCCAAGTTCAAGAACTTTGAAAACTCAAAAATATCAATGGTGGTAGTGGTGTTTAGGTGGCGGTGAGTGTTCGAACGGGGTGTTAGGGTTGTGTGGGTCGCGCGTGATGTATACCAAATGATAGATCGTGAAGAGATGATTAAGATGGTGGTGTTAGTTTAGTGGTATAGGCGGCGGTGTGGCGATGGTGGCCGGAAAAAGGTGGCGGCGGCTAGGGTATGAAAAGAGAGGGAGAAAATGTTGGTGGGTGTGTTTGTGTTGTGTGTGTGAACCGGCCCCCAACCAAACCCCATATACATTTTTTTATAACTAATAATGATAATAATATTTGTGGGTTAAGGAACATGACTAGTCGTAAAACAGGAGGGCCAATCCCGTAACTTTTTAAAGTATCCCGACTCTCGAACCGAGCTCGTTCCCAAAATTATTTAAAATATTCGATAATGCGTTCGAAAATATATAAACCAAACCATACGTTCAAAACGTTTAAATTCGTTGGGCTATCCTAGTGCCGGAGTCAACGTAGTGCCTAATAATGATCTCAAAAATAAATCACCACATATATTCCATATTAAATTTAAAATCCCAATTCAAATTCCATAAAAACCACGAGTTTAAAAATCACGATTCAAAGTTTACAATTTATCGCGAATAGACTTACAAATATTCCAAAGTCATTAAATTTAAAGTAATGCGGGTTTTTAAATAGCTCCCTAATTTGCCAGTTGTCACAAACCTGTCCAAATGACCTGATCAGCATAAAAGAATCCTCTTCTCTTTTTCCCAAAACAATACACAAAAATCTGCTATAAGTGCTCGAAAGTATGGAAAATGGTATCATAATGTCATCAGGAATAACACGGTACTTAAACGACCATTCATAATACCTATTCTTCATCTCATAAATAGTCAAATGTTGCAAACGAACATAGTCCCAACAGAGAAGAAGCAAACAGCCACGAGATTCAAACAACTTGGAATTTAAATTCAAAATCTCATTCACCGTTATCGGGAGTAGTATGTTTGTTAAAATTGGATTCTCTACTATATCTAACCTGAAATGCATAGGCTTCAATTTCACATTAGTAAGTTGTAAACTTGCCTTCGATATCTCTTGTTTCACAGGTTGTGTTTGCGATAAAAACAAAAGTGCAGAATTTTAAAACACAAAATTAACAAACGATATGTTTTCTGAATTTTATTGATATGGAATGAATGTTTACAGAAATTCTAATCCTATTTATACTTGTTGAATCGGTGCTTCAAAGAGGCATATCGATTAAGTATAACGTTGTAACCTTTCTAATCGTTGTAACCTATTCTAAACGGTTTATACCGTTACTAACAAACCCAGCCCAATACAATGGGTCGGTTTTTAAAGAATTCATAACATAAATATACACTAAACTACCTTATTCTTTTCTTCTATAACATTAAGGCCCAACATTCACCCCTAATGTTATAGACTTCAATCGAGTCTTCTTTACTTGTGTGACAAATGGTATTTTTCATAAACTAAATTATATAATAAATTGCTATTTATTATATTCACTTTGGACGTTATATGCATTTTAGCACATTTCTGCATGTTTCTGCACATTTCTGCATGATTTCGGGAACTGTTTTGTACACTGTAGCTTACAGTGACTACTGAAAAAGTTTATTTTTTTCAGTAAACACAAATTTATCCATTTCGGATAGTTACTGACAAGTTTTGTAATTTACTGAGAGTTTCTCGGTATTTGCTAAAAAACAACGCCGCACGCGAACCGACACCACAGTAATTGTGAAAAAGGTCAAGTAAATATATTTTTGAGTCAGTAAACTCATTTTATTACTTTTCTGACAAAACCGTGGCTAAAAACTTTATTTTACGAAAACGTGTCTAAAAATGTCAAACCGGGACATAACGGTTACGTTTAAGCCTAAACCGACACACGATAAACCCACGGGGAGTAAAATTTATACAAAATCCCTTCCCTAGGATCCCCTAGGCCGGCCATAACCCCTCCCCCATAAACAAACAAACAAATCACCTTATTACCCATTAAACACCTTATTATCCAAATGTAATATCCAAACAACTTATTACCTAGTCCATAGCATGCACCAAGAACTTGTTTATCTTCTCTTCTCCCTTGTTTGGCCGGACCAAAAACACACACAAACAAAAAGTTCTCTCAAATTTTAAAGGTGAAGATTGTTGGGTAATATTGGTGCAAGTATATTTGGGTTATATATATTTATACATTTGGGTTGATTTGGAAGTGATTTGGGTCTTGTTTCTCCACCTCCTAGCCACGTTAACCTTCCAACTCTTTGTAAGGATCATCAAACTTTGTTAATCTTGTTCATTTCATGTTTTCTTGATGATCTAAGGTGTTACCAAGTGTTATATGTGTATATTTTGTTAAGTTGATAATTATATACATATTGCTTGCATGCATGGGATTTTTGAGTATATTAAATGCTAGAACATTTATTGGTATATTTCTTGCTATTGTGGTAAAAATGACTAATTGTGATACTAATTTGGAAGCACAAACATTAATTGTGTTAATTTTACAAATTTAAGCAATATATATATATATAT
>LBNU01007893.1:83443-142960 GCA_014162995.1 Artemisia annua
TTTTAAAAAAAAAAAAAAAAAAAAAAAAAAAAAAAAAAAAAAAAAAAAAATCGTGGCTCATGCTAGTAAAAATAGGACAAAACATATCACCAAATTTATCGTAAATTACAAACGTTCAATTCGGATACATATACATGTAAATCATAGCGACACTTTTCGAATTTTTGCAGCAATTACTCTACGAATTCGAAAATCTTTGAAGCAATTCGTAATACTTTTCGAATTAATTATATTCCTTAATCTCTGGAGCATCAAAGACAATTCGTAATCTTTGAAGCAATTCGTAATACTTTACGAATTCGAAAAGCTTAGGAATTAATTATATTCCTTTACGAATTTGAAATCTTTTAATGTATGTTCCTCCATTTTTAGTGATGATGATCAGGATGAAATATGGATGCAAAGTTTTTGATTCTAATGATTGATAATATGTTAGGGTTTGGTTTTTGGGACGGTTTATGAGGGAGCAATAGTTGTTAGGCAAGACTTGTCAGAACTTTTTTTCCCTTAGATTAACTCTAAAAAAAACCTTTTAAATTCCGGTACCAAACCGGGATTCCCGAATTAGTCCCGTACCGAATCCCGAAATGTACCGAAATTTTTTTGCCTTATTTCTTGGTACCGGTACCGTACCGTATATCGGGAGTCGGTACCGTTTCGGTACGGTTCCGGTACGGTTCCGGTTCGGTTCCAGGATTCGGTTCGAAATGCTCATCCCTAACCTTAACTCAACTTTAAAATCCCTAACCTTAACTCAACTTTAAATCAAATATTTTCAAATTCAACCCCTAAACTAAAACAAATATTTCATTTAATAACTAACATGACATGTTTAATAAACTCGACCTGTTTAAAGGTTAATGATGAGTTTTAAGAGATTTATTTTCTTAGGTTTTAAGAGTTTTGTTACTTATTTGAAGTTTTATCAAGAGTAGAGTGACCTCTTTAAAGGTTAATGATGAGTTTTAAGAGATATATTTTCTTAGGTTTTAAGAGTTTTGTTACTTATTTGAAGTTTTATCAAGAGTAGAGTGAATCAAATAAGAGAATATATTAGCTACAATTTTTTGTAGACAATTGGCAACAATTTTATGTTATAAATGTGGTCTCTGATATTTTTTGTGAATCCCTAATTCTTTTCTGTGAGTCAATGATTTATTGGTTGTGTATTTTTTGTAAATGATTGTAGACAATTGGTTACAAAAATTGTAATCAAGCCATCCCAATCAAATAAACAATAGAAAACGAATATGTCATGTAATTAACTTTTTGATGATTTTAGTTACTTGTTTAAAACTGACTTAAAATTACAGCGGCCTAAATAAATACTTCCTCTATCTTAAAATAATTGTCACTTGACAAAAAATAAACAGTTTAATAAAAAAAAATATATAATTAATATTATTTTTTCTCTCTTACATTTTGCAGAATGATAATTTTACTTTTAACTAATCAATTAATGTCTTCTTTAAAGTTTGTAATATTAATTTCAACTAAAGGTAATATTGTAAACTCGATCAAATTTTCCTATCCAATTTAAGAAGTGGACAATTAAATTGGGACATCCGAAAAAAGGAACGTATACTATTAAGTTGGGACGAAGGGGGTAATAAAATAGTATGTTATCTAAAGTGAACATTATAGTAAAGTATATTACAGTTTAATAACATTAGATGATTACCCGTGCATAGCAATGGGATTTTATAGCGGCAGCCGGCAGATAGTTTGATTGATAAAAAAAGTTTGTGGGTTATAAACTAAAAATAGTAAAAGTTTGAGGATTTGAGGATTAAACATAATGTTTTAAAACCCGTTTCGACATGGACGGTTCAACCGATTGAAACCATTCCGGTCGAAAAAACCGGTCAACCCGTCGGGTTGGGTAAAAAAAGGATCAAATTAAACCGGTCAACCCACCCGGTTTGAAGCGACCTGGGTCAACCCAGTTTTCGATGTGTATTAATAGTGTGTTAATACTTTCGAGCTTTGCATATGCTTTCCGAAAATAGTGTAAGTTTCTTTATATAGATGACTGAATTTTTAAGTTTTTCCGAAATTAATGTAAGTTTCCTTAGATTGATGACTGAATTTTTAAGTTTGACCAATATTAAGTTTTTCACTATTTCACTTTGATCATTTTCTCTTTATAGATAGTATAGATTAATAACCCTATATGTTTTTAACATTATATAGGAAAGTATGTTGCCCTTTAACCGTATAACTTTCATTAGCAAAGGGGATATCAAGCCGCTATTAGACCAAGTACAAAAGCACACAACATGGCAAACAAACACCAAAAGCACTTATCTAATCCCCATTAGCTCCAAGCAAGTAGCATGAGACTAAAAACCAAACGGCTTATCTCAATACAAGAATTTCATCCTTCAGCGAGAGATTTAGTGATGGATTTAGCGACTGATGTAATTGAGTTACCAACAAATAAACAATGCACATTTGTTTGAGATTGCATATGGAAGTCACAGACAATAATGACACATATAACGACGATAAATGACCAGTTTGAAATCAGATATAACATCACTTGGGTTTAACGAGCTGAAGCCTATTACATAGGGTATAATCATCCATATTTGAAGCTGCAACTCTCATAAAATCGAGGTAGCCACCTTTTAAGCGCATTCAAAAATTTGGTGTGTGACCACGAGTAACAACCAGCATCAAAAATTTCTAAACCAACACAAACTACCACCAGATTCAACTCTCAAATCCTCCATTTCATTCCCTAGGATATTACATCAAAAGCTTGTAAATCTGACCTCAACCCAATTCCATGAGCTATAGAAGCAGCAGCACAAGGAAGCGATCAATCACAGACCACATGTTGAAACATAGTGATGCACAGGCTTCTATAAAATGTGCAAGGTATTTTTTAATCCAATTGTCATACTTTTACAAATCCTAGTCCACAAAATAAATTAAGATACTTGAATAAATGCAAGGATTACCAAATACTTATGAACGATTGTATTACAAATCATTTGAAAGTTAAATGGTATCAAATCAAACACCTTATGGAATTGCACTTAGTTCCTATCCAATCAAAATCCCACAAACTAAACACCCATTAGGGGTTTACAATTATAGGCAGATACATTGAAAAGGGTCAAACAGGAATATAACCCACAAGGTGACAAGGAGGATGAAAAATACTTCAGTCAAGAAGAAACATACAGAGTTAGTAGCAATTACAAGTCGAATGGCACAAAACTAAAACAAGAATAACTAGTTAAATACTTAAACGTAGAGAAACTAAAGTGACATATAATCACTTTACTAGCTAAATGTACTAACTCCCTTAGTTACAACTTGGATTAGTGATTAAATGATATTTAACAAAACTCCATAGATGCCGTGCCAAAGTCTCTCTCCTCTATCGCATGTATCTACATTTTCTGGACCTGAAATGCATGCTATCAGTAAACTTAATACCCAGCGAGTTCATAAAACAACGACAGAATTTTGTATACTGATTATGAATATAAATTAGATGCTCCAATTAATCTTAGAAGTGCTCCTAATACTAACTTACAGTCAATGTTTTAAGTTAATAAAGTTATTTGCTTCTTTGCCAATGGAAGATACAGATCTTAGAAGCTCCAAAATGGGTAATCGGATCATAAAAGTGCAGTATAGTACACAGTTGTTCATGAACATTGTGACCAACCATGGCCTCAACACTCAACAATGTAACTATATCAAGTAGTGACACGATAAGATATGACACAAAATACAAGGATCATACCTGGAACAGAAACCATAATCACACACTAGCAAAAGATGCAGTGAACAAACGGCTAGTGAACAAAAGGCTACTAACAGGTGTAAATGGATCTAATTCTAGGAGCTCACGAGAAGTTTTTGAGACGATCTTGTATAGAATAACCTTTCCATCAAATCCAAACACTATAAAAGAATCCTCTTCTCTTTCTCCCCATGCAATACACCCGACATCCGAAGCAAACAACATTCTTTTGCGAAATGGTATTATAATAAAATTTACAAAGTACTTAAACGACCATTCAGAATACCCATACCTCATTTCATAAATATTTAACCGTTGAGCACAAGTATTGTCCATACCAAGAAGAAGCAAACAACCACGAGTCTCAAACAACTTGCGATCCCAAGGATTCTTGTCATCCAAGGTTACCGGGAGTTGTAAGTTTGTTAAAACCGGACGCTTATTCACAATATCTAACTTGTAATGCGAAGACCCACTGACAAAACCAGTTAACCAATGAATACCATCATTCCAATATATGCCATATCCAAAATTCATAAAGTATTCCATGGGAATTGGATCGCTGCAAACCAAGGAACTACTCCAATTGTGTGTCTGAGAAGAGTAAGTATGTATCTGAATGGAAGAAACAAAATGATTATCCCTAATGATTGTAGCATGCGCGACTTTATAGTGAGGTGATTTGGTGGGATCAAAAGCCATTTTCATATCACCAGCAATATCACTTGGTTCCAGATAAAAATCGTTGCATTGTGGAAGCATCTTAAAGAGATTGATGGACGGGTTATAAACATAATACTTATTAGGACGAACGTAACATAAAAGCAAACCATTGCACGCCTGTAAAACATAAGCATTACTACCTGCCAAGTTGGTTTTAAACCGAGAACTGGTGGCGGGAATTCTGATATCCAACCGTACAAGGTCATATATATAATCCTGTTGGTAAGGAAACCGGAAAAAGAGACCGGAAGGTGAATCAATGTTAGGAATTAGGCTGCGGCGAAGAGTGAAATTTGGAGATGTGATAAGAGATAACCAGTGTTTGGATACGGATTTAAACAGAAGAAGTGAGATTACTGGTAACCTAAGTAAAATTTCGATTAACAGGTCAGTGTTGGACATGACTGTGCTTACGGATGAAGTGGGTTCGTTATCAGTGATGTGCTCTTCATCAGTAACTACCTCCGACCGAACATGAAATTCAGAAAATGCTTCGAGAATCGTTTCCATGGAAAAGGTAAAACCTACAAAATAAAAACCCCATTTTGTTTAAAATCTACATTCATTAGTCACAACTTAACAGTACCAAGTTAGGGAAGCCCCACATTGTTTGAAATCTTTTAACCAGTCACGAATAATAAAAACAAATAGCAGCGGAATTAGGGTTTATAGCATGAATAGCCAACAACACAATTGTATAACCATTTCTATACATCATGACAAAAATGTTGCTAACCTATATGTTTCATTGATAAAGTATATTGTGGAATAAAAAAGTGTAGAGTAACTTACTGAATGGAGAGCAAATAAAAATTGTTGGATTAACCGTAAATGAAAATGGTGACAGATACAGATACGTTCACGGTGGCATCCCTGAGATCATGAAGGTTTAGGTCGGCACTATAGTAATAAAGCTAACAGGGAACTTCGGGTAAAACCTTGTTTTAGTTTTGTTTTAGGGCGTGTTTGCTTTGTGGGCACAACTTGGGTTCGGGATTTTGATAATACGGATAATTCTATATTTACCCAATCTAAACACAAAAATGTCATATATATACCCAAAATACAAGTTTTGAATGCATGATGTACAATGCATTTAAAGCATGTTTTGGGTAAATGTGGCATTATCATGTTTTGGATATGTACAAATTGAGGCTGCATTCCTTATCCTTTTAAAAGTGCACAAGTTTTTTTTTATTTATTTTTTTATTTTTTTATTTTTTTTTATTTTTTATTTTAAAAAAAAACAAAACTATTGATGCGGATGATATCATCTCTAACTTAAAAAAAATGATTCAAAGTAAAAATTCCAATGTTTTTCAAAAGAAAAGGCATTGAGTGATTTCATTTCGACTTTGGGACGATATCTACATCAAAGGTTTCTCCTGTGAATTTCCTACCAAACACCTTAAGGAATTACAATTCAATTCCAGTGCCAACAAAACCCCACGAACCAAACTCACCGCTAGGGGCTGATATTTACACAAGGTTGCATTTACAACAAGAGTATGGGCATACAATAACTCCATGCAAAGAGACTTAATGAATGATAAAGAATCCTTTACAGATAAGTTAGTTGATCGCCATTACAATTTACAAGTCGGATGTAAACGAACCAAAACAAGAAATAGCTAGCTGAATGGACAACTCTTCAAGTCTTAGTTACAACTTCTCATAAGCTTATTTTTTCTGCATAGCCTCCATTACTAATATATGTAACAAAATCCATTTAGATGATAGTCTCTTCCCTCTACTACATCTATCTTCATGTTAATGACCTGAAATGCATGTTTCTCAGTAGGCTTAGTACGTAGTAGTGAGTTCATAACTTTAACATAGTCGTATTTGTTAAAAATAAAACTTGTTCAATAATACATCGAGGTAATAAAACATAAAGAAAAGTAGGCGTCTCTACATCCATATTTTTTTCCTTTTAACCTCAGATTCTCATTTGACTCTGGAAGGGAGTCATCGAGCAGATCAAACAAACCGGTTAGTTAAAAACAAATAATATGCCCCGGAAATTAGTTGATCTTAGGAGGGGTAGGGATTCTATATATTTGAACTTCTACAGATATAATGACAGATCGGAAGGCTAGATTCAAAAGAATAGGCGGATGAATTTTTGTAGTATTTGTAAATTATGATTCAGTAACGATGTGGTATCACAACCCTAATTAAGTTCTGTTGCTTCGTTTCTATTTGTAACACCTTATGCCATATACAGCAAGTTTGTCTAATAACACCTCCACATCAGTATTATTCCATGGTCAAAACTTATCAGTAGGGTACTATCTAATAACTTAACTATACGCTCTTTTTAGATATAGAAAAGATCTTGATAGATCGACAATTAGTTATCGTTGAATCATTACGTTAACCATTCATATTGTGCATTGATAACATCAACAATTGCAGCATCAATGATATAACTAAACAAGTAAAGTTGATTCCAAAAGTGTCATCAAAAAAGAATTCGAGAACTTAGAGGTACTTCTCAATTCATAGTTTTTCCTTTAACCATAGCTGCTCATTTTTACTCTGATAGGACAAAATATTCCCTGTATATTGATACTGAATTTAAACTGCATGCTCCTATTAAATCATTTAAGTAATGCTCTACTAATACCAACTAGTCTTAAAACCAATGTTCGAGTTGAACTTAAAGTTATTATGTCTCATGGAAGATACCTTAGAAGCTCCAAAATGGACTTCATTGAATCATAAAAGTAACTGTATAGTATACCGTTGTTAATGAACACCGTGGATGGGCAATTATAGTCTCAAAACACAGCTAAGCAAGTAGTGACAGAATAACATAAGATATGAAGATCATACCTGAGATTGAAAGCATAATCACACACTAGCAAAAGATGGGGTGAACAATAAGCAATCTTTAGAACTAAAGAATTCCAACTCAAAGAGCTCACAAAAAGCTTTTAACACGATCTTGTATAGAAAAACCTTTTCGTTTAATTCAATCACTATAAAAGAATCCTCATCTCTTTCTCCCAATGCAATACACCTCACACCAAAATGAATACTCCATTTTTCGGGTAATGGCCTTATAATCTCATCAAGATTAACAAAGTACTTTAACGACCATTCGGAATACTCATACCTCATCTCGTAAATATTCAACCGTTGTGAATGAGTTCGGTCCATGCCAAGAAGAAGCAATGACCACGTGACTCAAACAAAGTACGATCTAAAGGAACCTTCTCATCCAAGGTTATTGGGAGTCGTATGTTTGTTAAAATTAAAACCTCATTTACAATATGTAACTTGTAATGCAACGGCTCATCCAAACTAATTAGCCAATGAATTGCATCATTCCAATATATTCCTTCATGAAGACGTGAAAAACAATGGATAGGCAATCTATCACTGCAAACACCGCTCCATTTACGTGTTTCAGAAGAGTAAGTTTGTATTTGGATGTTAAAGTCAACATCACTCTTGTCTATGTATCCAAGACGCATGATTTTATAGTGAGGTGATTTTGTAGGATCAAAATACATTTTGATAACGTATGTGTATTTAGTGAAATTGAAATCATGGGGTTGTGGAAGCGGCTTAAAGTGATTAATTGACGGATTGTAAACATAATGCTCGTAATCCCATAGACGGCAGAATAGCAATCCATTGCACGACTGCAAAACATAAGTATTACTACCTGCCATGGTTGTTCTAAACTGAGAACTCGTGGCGGGAATTCTGATATCCAATGGCACAAATTCATATCTGTCGTGGTCGTAATTAGACTGGATAAAGAGACCAGAAGGAGGATCAATGTTAGGAATTAAGCTGCGGCGAAGATTGAAGTTTGGAGATGTGATGAGAGATAACCAATGCTTAGATACGGATTTGAAGAGAAGAAGCGAAATTACTGGTAACCTAAGTAAGATTTCAATTAACAGGTCGCTGTTAGACATGACTGCATGTACGGATGATGGGAGCTCGTTATCAGTGATGTGTTTCATTTTGGTAACTAATTCTGATCGCATAGGAAAATCGGACGATGTTCCTGCAATGGTTTCCATGCAAAAGGCAAAACCTGTAAAATTCAAAACCCCAAGTAAGTCTTAATAACAAAGGGTTAACACACATAATTGTCACTAAACTTCCTAAAAAGTGCGCTTAAGGTAGTGAACTTTCATATTGTTCACTTGGGTTAAGTTAATGAACTTATAGGAAACATAATGTTCTATAATTTTAGTGTTAATCGGAGTGACTTGAACATTATTTTTGATAAGTTAAGTAACATAAATGTCATGTTTTATAAGTTCGGTGATGTTTGCGTATATTTTTATAAGTTGATTGACATCAAAATGTCATGTTTCATACGTTCAGTAACCTAAGTGAACAAAATGAAAGATCGCTACCTTAGGCGCATTTTTTTTGAAAAGAACATATTTGTATATTAACCGAATAACAAATTAAGCAACCCTTGTTTAGGTTGCAAACAAACATCAGCAGCAAAAGAAGCTACATTGGGGTTAACATTTCAAGTCTTAATCTATATATATAATAAAAGAATGTTTTTTTGAAACCTTGACATGTCATTTAATCCACCTAGGACACACTGCCACGTCATAAATGCCAGGTCAATAAAGCCACGTCAGCATCTATTCATTGTTTCAGTTTCAACAAAGCCACTTAAGTTTGGTAAATACTAAAGGAGTGTCAAATTATCCCGTGATTTAAGCTTTTAATTTATGGAAACCCTTTATTCAAAATTCAATATATCAACAATCTATTAATCTGTTATCTTTGTCGATATTCTCTTTTGTCTCATTTTTTATATCACGTCAAAGTTATTGGTGTGGAGCTCTTTTGTTTTTCTTTTGTTAAATATCCTTAAATTTTGACAGGTTAAATTGAAGGATTTTGAATATTTATCTGGTTGAAGATTATTTTTAGATTTATCAGGTTCGGTTTTGTTCATTCGTGTAACAGCCATATCCTTTTTTGCTTAATTGTTTTTTCTTTTCTCTTCTTTTCTAAAGCATTTGCTGCAATTTCTATGTTGTTTCTAACGACGGATCCAAAAGTTTATTTGAAATAGTAATTAATACAATGTTGTTAGTTTGAATTCTTCTATGAGGATTATGTCATTTAAGGAGTGCATGGAAGGTGTTCGACAAAATTTCTTACTCCATTTTCATTTCTTCAAATGCAAATGGTGATTTTACATGCTTGCTTTAACCAAGTGTATAAGTTTGTGCTATAATATTTGTGCTCACATAAATTCGATGTGTATTCAATGCAGAAAAAATTAATAGCATTTTGGAGTGATATTAATATGTTTAGCATCATTATGATTGGTGATTTTCTTAGATATAAAGAGGTTGATTTTGGCGGTTATTTGATAGAGGTATGGATTTCGATGAAGATGTAGGATGATTAGACACACTATGAACTCATGTTTTGATTAAACTTACTATAAACAAAGACGTTTTCTTACTGTAAAAGTGAATGAAGATACTCCATTTTCATTTCTTCAAATGCAAATGGTTTCATTACAAAGTTACATGCTAATGCTACAAGTACATAATGCAGGTTGGATTGTAGATTCTGAGCTCCGGACGATAAGAGAAGATCGGATAGTAAGCTTAAAATGAAAGTTGAAACTAACCGACTTTTATACCAAGTAGGAACATTTAGATATATTGTGTAGTTTTTGTAGTCCGATAACTTGTAAATATTAAGGAATGTGGGCTCGGTCGTGACGAGAAGATAGCGTATCTATTTAAGTGAGATATTTGGCACATCACACTCACATTGTTTAAGTAAATCCTCTTCAATGTCACTTCACTGTTTGATGCATCTTTTTGGAACAGGAGTTATTAGTATAAGTTGAGTTCGGTAGGTTAAGATTTTGAGGTTCGTGATGTAACATACTGCAATGAAGTTTCTAAAGATGCAAAAAGTCATTGTCATCAAGACATCTGCACATGTCTAACATTTTCATAATGCATTTAGTAGTTGTTTTAAATTAGACAATGAAATTTGTTCTTAGTTTTATAATGTTGAAAAAAACATGTGTGGGTGTATTTAACTTTACTGGTATCTATTAGAGTATCGGGTTTGGTAACGCCCAAACCAGCCTTATGCCGACATTGCAGCCACGTTACCACATCGGAAAACCGGCGTTGTTTGTGCGTTATTGTAGAGTGTGTATTTTGTGTTGGATAAGATGAAGGTTTTTTATTTATTTATTGATTTATTTATTTTTATTATTTTTTTTTAAATTGGGCTGGGCTTGAAAATGGTTGGTCCAATGTTATTTGTAATCTATACAACAATATGAATTATTTTAAAGAAGGAAATTACGCTCTGTTATTTTATTTTTTAAACAAATTTTAGTTCTGTAATTATTTTTAAAATGTTGTATACCTTTTATTTAATGTATTAAAATTTTAGTTTGTTTAAAAATGAAAAATAAAATAAAAAGGTGGGTCACAAAATGGTGGGTGTTAGCATGTTACGAGGGAGGGGTGTTTTGGGTGTTTGTTAAAAGTGGCGATGGTGATGTGGGATGATGTAGCGCTGATGAGACTGCACTTTTTGGGTGTTAACATGTTACCATACCCGATGCTCTTAGTTGGTAGTAAATAGTAACCATGGATGCTTATTTCAATAAAATAAGATGGTTGTTACTTCATTTAAAAAAGAACTACGAAAAGACATCATGTTGGTTATATTCATGATCTGATTGTGAGGACCAAGGGAAAAAAGTTAACTCTGAGACTTTTATGATGTAAGTGGTTTACATATTTTAGATCTTTTAGGCATGTCGTCTTTGTGAGTTTTTGTGCATCAGTTAACTAATCAAGCAATTCAAAATTTGTGCTAAAAGAGGTATGAATGGGTGTTGTATTTAGATATTCTTCTCTATAAGTGTGTTGTTAAAAAATATTAAATATTTTTTAAGTCATGGCAAATGATCAAGTCACATTTGAAGTACTGATCTTTGTTGTTTCACTTGCTTACCATAGATATCGGGACTACTCTGCATTTGCATTTCAGGACATCTCATTAATCATCATTGCTTAACTATTTGGGATGGAAAACCTGCACTTGCTTTTTCATTATGGCATGGTTATTATATGTTCATTGGAGCTTTAGATATGTTCAATTGTTATGTCACTAAGTTCCTTAGTGCTCCATGAAATTGACTCGCTCTATCATAGCCATTATAGCTATATGAGCTAAAAAGCATAATCATTTGTAATTCTTGCTTATGGTACCCATGAAGGCAGCTACAACAACTTTGATCTTTTTTAAAATCTTCAAATTAGTATTGTATCCAAATTGCCTATGTTACCGATTGCTACCTTTTACTTATAATAACGTTCGATTCTTTTTTCTGTTTATTGCAAAGATCGACGAATTTTATATACGGTGTTAGTTACACATTTGTAAATATCTTGTTACTATATAAAATCTGGTTTGTTAATTATTCAATTTTCTAACACTATTTCTTACCTAATGATGTTCAAACTTTAGACTTTTTGTTATTTAATTTGTATTAGTTACGCAACTGTTACTTTAGAACACTATTTCTTACCTATTTACGTTCAAATGCTAAACTGGTTGTTTTTTGAATTATATTAGCTACCCGTGATTTATCACGGGTTTATAGGCTAGTACCAAAATAAAGGAAGCCTCAATTTGTATGAAATACTTCAATTAAAAAGCAGCAAAATAAGAGTTAATAAAATGATAAATCACCAGCATGCTCATTATTATTAACTAAATAGAAACCAAATTAAATATTTCTATAAAATTTATAAAAGTATTTCAATAGAAGAGTAGAGTAACTTACTAAATGGAGATCAAATTAGAAATCGTTGAATCAACTTAATTGCAGCGGTCACGAGGGTTGGCAGTGTGTTAGGTAGCGTCGGTACTGGTTATAAACAGTGGAGAAAGAAGATGCTGAAAGAGTGAAAGTGTACTCAGTACGCTATTTACGGGTTTGGCAAGTTATGCATTAAGGGCCCGTTTGGTATAAGGTAGGGATTTACTGTATGCGTGGATTAATAAATGAGAGGTTTAGGATTAGATTATACTATTTGAAAACTTGTTGTTTGGTTTCTTTATATTTAGGCATGGCTTTTTAATTTATCACATGCAGACAACAAAAGAAAAAGGGCATTAGTACATAAAGACAAAAGTACAAAAGGAGGGAAATGAAAAAATAACGAGTGAGAAAGAATTGTCAGAAAAGTTGCCATCCTTATTGGGTTTTCTAGAACCCCTCAAACAAGGGGGTGAGTCCTATTTTCAAAACCTATGGATGCTAAACAAACAATTTAATTTACTTTGAGTCCATTCCATTTAACCTAAACCCTAAAACCAAACTGCCCCTAAGTGTTTAAAAGGCTTCTTTTATATACTAGTAATATACTAGTAACGTATTTTTATGTTATGACATGTATATTTTTAAATACAAAATATCAAATTGCAAGGTTTATTGCATTATTTTTATCATACAATACGTTTAGTGTAGTGAATATGTCACTGGCTCCATAATTTGAGAACCCATAAGTTATTGGGTAAAAAATTATTAGTCCGTAATTTGCTAACCAGTGCCAACTGGGCATAAGTTAATGTGTAATTAATAAACACAAACTTTCTATTTTAACTAAAATATGCATTTAGTACACATTAAATAAACTGATAAATTACCATATTTGAACATAATTTATATTTAAATGAACGAAAACATTCCTTTTATTAATCCCTTAATATGTGCCCACTGGGCATTTGTTAGCAAAATCATTTCTATTTTAATTAGTTGTACGTTGAGCTTAAGAAATTGTAAATGTTAGAAAATGTATTTTAGTTACTTGTACTTTAAGTTTTATAACTTGGATTGCTGAATTTTAAGAGTTTCTATATTAAATAGGTATTTCTCTATTATACATTTTATCAAAGGGGTGTTTTAAATATGACATTAATTATCAATGTTAACCGGTCGATATGTGTAGATATTTATGCATAAATTAATTGTATATATAGCTTAGGAAGTTGTATTTGCCTAAAATCTATATATGTAAGTCTCAAAAGTTAAAAGATATAGAGGGTGCTAAATGCTTGAGATGAAGAAAGTAAAATTTTAAGTGTTTGTATAAAGTTGTTTCCAAAAGTTTGTGACTTTAGTAGCCAAGGGTTTTATTTTTCAATAATTTTTTTTGGATTTCAACCACTTTCAATAATTATGTCTTTTGTTAAAGGGGTTTTTGCATATATATCCTTCCGAAAATGCATAATTACATATATATCCAAAGCATGCATAAAAACCATTGTACTATATGAATAAAAAACTTGTACAAAGGATATATATACAATTATCCACTTTAGGAGGGATATATATCCAATTCTGCCTTGTTAAAATGAGGCTAACTGTAATGACAATCAACATGGTCACCGCCAATTGAAGGCTACATCCATTTCTCACTCTACCATCAACACCACTACCAAACACGTGTAATAAGACCACCAACTTCACCGCCCAAAAATACCCTTCTCATATATACATATACTCCGCAAAACCAACATTACATCATAAGTCAATTGTGGCCAAGCCCAACATCAACCCAAAACCTGCTTTAAGACGCATTGTGAAGGGAGGTTTTTAAGCAAGGGCATCGTTAGGTTGGGAACTAGGAAACATGTCTTAGATGCTCCAATACACACGGTTTAAGTTATCACACTCGAACTTACTACTCGCTTCATAGATACAAATTTATCATATTAGTTTTATTTTACTTTTACTTTTAGTTCTTAGATTCACAATTTACAAAAAAAATTCTTTTTATAAAAGTACTGATTTAGCCATGTTTGCTAGATATAAGACCGAGAGGAGGTGGTGGTGAGTTTGACATGGTGAGTTGCTCACTCAGTCACTCACGCGTGAGTTCCAAAACAGATATACATGGTCACGACAATTTTGCATTGTATGGTGAGTTGCTCACCATAGACTGTAAAAGTAAATGTTTTTTATTTGTTTTATATGTCATTAATTATCAATGTTAACCGGTCGATATGTGTAGATATTTATGCATAAATTAATTGTATATATAGCTTAGGAAGTTGTATTTGCCTAAAATCTATATATGTAAGTCTCAAAAGTTAAAAGATATAGAGGGTGCTAAATGCTTTATAAGTAGTTGAGATGAGGAAAACGAAACGAGCCGAGCCGAGCCCGAGCCTGCCAGAGCTCGAGCTCGGNGGCTCGTTTACATATATAAAGCTCGAGCTCGGGCTCGAGCTCGTTTCGAGCCTTATATTTTAAGCTCGAGCTCGGCTCGTGAATATTTTCACAAGCTTGAGCTCGAGCTCGGGCTCGACTAATTTATATGAAGTTTTAAAGAAAAAAAAAAGTTCGAATAGAGCTCGGCTCGTTAATTACATAAAGCTCGAGCTCGATTACTACTTTTAAGCTCATTTATAAGTATAGACAATATATATACGTATATATTTCTAGGGCTCGTTTAGGCTCACTAGCCTACTCGAGCTTTTCGTATAGAGCTCGGGCTCGAGCTCGATTATTAAATGAGCTCAAACTTAGGCTCGAGCTCGGGCTCGAGCTCGTTTAGGCTCTGCTCGTTCGAGCTTTTTTCCGATCCGATCCCGAGCTTTTCACGAGCGGCTCGGCTCGTTTCCACCCCTAAAAGTGGGTATTTTAATGAAAGGTGATAGGAATGTGACCAAAACGAATATATAGTGAGAGGGAGTGAGGGGAAGTGAGAGGAGAAAGAAAGCAAAGGTAGCGGTGAGTTGCTCACGATCTACTTCTTTCTGCCTAAAAACGATGCACTTGAGTTTTAAAAATCTTGTTGGCGGTTTATTTACCGAACTTGTAAAGCCAATCCAATGGACCACCTAAAACCAAAAGTCCTTTAACAATTTATATTCGTCATTTACACCACTAAATTCGCAAAAAAATTTGACATTTTTTGCGTTCTCATCTCACCCCCATTTTTCCCCACAATCTCCATTTCTGCATCTAACTAGCTTCCAATCAATCATCTAGATCTTCAGTTTTTCAAAAATTCAAGGTGTGTTTCAATTACACTTTTTGTTTTTTCGAACAATTTTACACGTTTGTATAGAAAAATCCTTATTGCAATGCATATTATTTCTTGAAATTTGGTATATTTAGATGATTCAAGAGATTGAAAACCATAATTTTGTATCTATAGCTAGGACATATGTGTTATAGATTGGACAAGAATTAGTAAAAATCATATTCATATTATTTGTATCCATCAACGGCGGGCTACCGATTGTTAGCTACCTCACTTGCACATGTCAGACGATGAGGCGTCGCCTTCTGAATTTCCAACTGCACCTGCTGCAGTATCAACCGCACCCGTTGAATATTCAGAAAGTTCTCAACCTACTCTTTTAAGAAGTACAGGAGGCTCACATGACACCGACACACTTGTGGATTCACCCGAGATTCAAGTGCATGTTATGCCACTTGAGTCTCGTAAAAAGTCGTTAAAAGTGCTACTGTTACATGGGAATTTGAGTATTTGTGTTTATGAAGCGAAGGACCTTCCAAACATGGATATGTTTCCTAAAACGATGGGTGAAGTTTTTTACCTAGATAAAAACACTAGTGATCCGTATGTGTCGATTGCATTAACAAGTGCAGTGATTGGCAAAACGTATGTGGTTAAGAACAGTGAAAACCCCATCTGGAATCAACAGTTTAATGTTCATGTTGCACATTATGCTTCTGAAGTTCATTTTTTAGTTAAAGATAGTGATACGGTGGGGTCACAACTTATAGGAGTTGTGGCGATCCCTGTTGAACTTATACACGACGGATCTAAAGTTGAAGGGAGTTTTCCGTTACTGAATACAAATGGGAAGCCTTTTAAAAATGGAGCCACTTTAGGACTAGCAATGCAATATATTTCGGTTGAAAGATTGAGTTTATATTATAATGGAGTCGGAGCGGGTCCCAATTATTTTGGGATTCCCGGAACTTATTTTCCGTTAAGAAAAGGTGGGAATGTTACTCTGTATCAAGATGCTCATGTACCATGTGATAGTCTTCCGACTATTGAACTTGATGGTGGTATGGACTATGTTCATGGAAAATGTTGGACTGACATATTTGATGCAATTACAAATGCCCGTCTTTTCGTTTATATTACTGGTTGGTCAGTATGGCATAAAGTGAAACTAGTACGTGAGACAGATGATGCACCACAATATGCACTTGGAGATCTTTTGAAAACTAAATCACAAGAAGGTGTTAGAGTTTTGCTTCTTGTTTGGGATGATCCTACTTCAACCAACATTATGGGATACAAAGTGGTAAGTTTTATTATAAATATGCTACATAAAAACTTACAGCAACATTTGATTTTGGTGTCATTTAATGTGATTTAAAGATTAATATTTTTAGGATGGACTCATGGCCACCCATGACGAAGAGACTAGAAGGTTTTTTAAGCACTCTAAAGTCCACGTTCTGCTTTGTCCTCGTGCGGCTGGGAAGAAACATAGTTGGGTCAAGAAACAGGTGTGTTATACTCGGGATAATTTATTCAAAGTTTAATTAAGTTTACTGTGACAAGTAAGGTTGACATTCATTTGTAACTTAAAGGAATAATAACAAGATTTGGTCATATTTTAACTGTTTTCCCGCTTTAGGAAGTTGGAACTATCTACACGCACCACCAGAAAACTGTGATTGTAGATGCTGATGCTGGAAATGGTAGAAGAAAACTTGTATGCTTTGTTGGGGGACTTGACCTATGCAATGGTCGATATGATAATCCGAAGCATCCGATATTTAAAACTCTAGAGACACTTCATGCAGATGATTACCATAACCCTACTTTCACGGTAACTTCTCATATCTAACTATTTTAACTGTTAATGGATCAGTTTAAATGATTCGAGGCTAATTATATAAACGGGTAATCAAATTTCTATGATTTCTACTTTAGTTAAGGTCACTTCATGGAATTTCGGTTACCTAATCTAAGATTACCTTGTATAGAAATTTTGAAAGATGGATACGTTAATCAATAACCTATGAAACTTTGATGGTAAAGCTGGTAATTTTTTTTATGACCCTGAATTATGTCATTAGAATCTTGTGGATGTTTAATTGTTCAAATATTTCGTTATCTTAGATCATTGATGCTCTATTTTTGACAGGGTAATCTTATGGGTTGCCCGCGTGAACCATGGCATGACTTGCATAGTAAAATTGATGGACCGGCTGCATACGATGTTCTGAAAAACTTTGAGGAGCGGTGGCTAAAGGCTTCAAAAGTTTTTGGCACAAAAAAATTAAAGGCTTCATATGATGATGCTTTGCTAAAAATAGACCAAATTCCTGAATTTTTAAGTCTGGATGATGAACCGTACCTTAGTGACCAGGACCCTGAATCGTGGCATGTACAGGTACTAAATGTTTTTATTGTGGGATTTTTAGTTCAGTTGACTTACCAATGCATGCACATTGGCCATAACAATAAGTCTTCATGTTTTTCAAAAATGATTTATATACCACTTCTTGCAGATTTTCCGTTCAATTGATTCAAATTCAGTTAAAGGATGGCCGAAGGATCCCATTGAAGCTACGGCTAAGGTGATTAAAAATGACCGAAACACCCTTTAGGTTCTAGTGACAATTGTATTCTGTAAAATAATAAGCAATGGCCGATATACTGAAATACCCTTTAATGATATCAAATATTAACCCAAACAAAAACAACACAAACCGAATAAGCAAAATTTGTGAAGTTCATGTGCTACTTGGAACGAATTATCGAGATTTAACATCAGTCAAACAAATATTTGTTCCTCCACTTCTGAAGTCGTTTTTTTAAATGATCACAAAATATTCAGGTTCAGTTACTGTTTTGTTGTTTTCTAGTTTCTTAATGATTATATGCAACTGTAGCTGACTACTTTAACCAATCTTGCATCTGTTTTCTCTTTAGTATTCTTTCATTGGATTATCTCCTTACCCGATAAATTTTATAAACAGAATCTGATTTGTGGGAAGAATGTGCTTGTTGATATGAGCATACATTCTGCATATGTAACGGCTATTCGTGCTGCACAACATTTCATATATATCGAGAATCAGTACTTTATTGGATCATCGTACAACTGGAGTTCTTATAAGGATTTAGGTAAGGATGATATTCATTAATATATAGAGTAATGCAGATAAACAGAATAAATTTCATAAAAGATTCAATATCTAAAATCTTTATCTGTTATTGCTCTCAGGCGCCAACAATTTAATTCCAATGGAGATTGCCCTTAAAGTTGCCAACAAAATCAGAGCACACGAAAGATTTGCTGTGTATATCGTCATCCCTATGTGGCCAGAGGGGGTCCCGACCGGTTCTGCTACACAAAGAATTCTTTTCTGGCAGGTTTGTTGATTTATAGCTTCGACACTGTATTACATCGATCTGGATTTGTGTTTTATCTCACACGGGTCAAATGGTGATTTATCCAAAAAACATATTTTGGTAAAACATACAACCTCATAAATCCTTTCATTCAGAAATCAAATTATCATTGCAATGATATTATAAGAAATCCCTTATCTTTAATAAAAAATAAATAAATAAATAAATAAATAAATAAATAAATAAATAAATAAATAAATAAATAAATAACATCTTTTCAGATAATGCAAAGAAAATGTATCATTTTGGATATTGAAACTAGCCTATTTGACTTCAAAAGTCAATATGTAGTATTAGGGAACTGTTGTGGACTGAATATCACATGTAACCTTACAGCACAAAACGATGCAAATGATGTATGAGACAATCTACAAGGCTTTGGTTGATGTTGGACTCGAGGAAGCAGAGTCGCCGCAAGACTATTTGAACTTTTTCTGCCTTGGGAGCCGTGAAGACACAGATCCCAAGGATGATTCTCTTTTTGACTATAGTCCCGAGGTTAACTCCCATCATCTCTGTGAATGTGTGGTTCTTTTTTGCTATTTTTGGAAGAGAGATATCACACTATCATCCTAAAATTTGCTATTTTTAACTCATTAGACATACCTTAGTAATTCTCACAATAATACCAAGTGACTTGAATCCTTTATCTAACTAAGAGAAAGTGTAACCCAATTGTTCTATGTGAAAGGCAAAAACAAATTATAAAATTTCCATGAAAATCACTAAATTCTAGTTTCTACAGTAGCCAATAATACATCATCTTTACAAGGGCTTCTATACATGTTTTCTTATAAATAATTTATTAATTTATTTCAGGCATTAACGCGTAAGAGTGGGAGATTCATGATATATGTCCATTCAAAAGGCATGATAGTAGACGATGAGTATGTGATTATAGGATCTGCAAACATTAATCAACGCTCTATGGAGGGAACTCGGGACACAGAGATTGCAATGGGAGCTTACCAACCTCATAATACATGGGCAAGGAAACAGATGGATCCACGAGGACAAGTAATTGTTTCAAACTTTTTATTTTACAAATTCATGATCTGTGTTGATGTTTTAAATATTTTTAGCTCAACATATTTGTATAAAAGCTCTTCTTTATGAATTATAGCATCTTTGATTTACTGAAGAAAAAAAAATGGTTTGATGCCTAACTTGAAATCACATCACCTGAGGGGGAGTCATGATATGCAATCTAAAAATATTGCAACTTGAAGTAATCCGTTTTTTTTTTGTTCCAACTTAGGTTTCAAATAATGAGTTGTTATAACATTGACTTTTAATACTTTTACCCATATCACAAAATGTGCCAACCTTTCTCACAAGAAAAATTAGTTTTAAAAAAGTATCTTATACCTTTTAATCTGTTAATTTCTTGTGTTATCATAACCAGCAGAAGTATATACAACACCTTTTTTCCAACTTATATTTTATTACAATATCATATACTCTTTTACGCCCTTAATGCACTTTTTGCCCATGTTAAGAATTAGACCCACAACCTCTTGATTGATGGGTAACCTTGATACCACAGCTAAACTCTCTTTGGTTCCAGTCACCTACTTTGTGCGTATATCTCAATTAAACATGCATCATTTTGTTGTCTAACTTCCAATGTTTTTTTACCAGATATACGGATATCGAATGTCTCTATGGGCTGAGCATCTTGGAACTATTGATGAGACGTTCACGCATCCAGAGTCTATTGAGTGCGTAAGACATGTTAGATTAATGGCTGAAACAAATTGGGTCCAGTTTACTTCTAATGAGACATCTGAGATGAAGGGTCACCTCATGAAGTACCCTGTTCGTGTTGATCGAAGTGGAAGGGTTAGACCTCTAGAGGGAAGTGAAGAGTTCCCGGATGTTGGTGGTCAAATTGTTGGGTCATTTCTTGGAATTCAAGAAAATTTGACTATTTGATGATGAATCTTATAATGCTATTTTGAGTTTGTTAGATTATGGTGATCATGAGTTTGTGATGTTGAAAGGTCAATTCTGGTGCATAGAGTTTTCGTCTTCATCCTTGTTACAAATAATTGGTTGTTTTTGTGACATCAACGTAAATTTTAACATAATTTTGCTATGTTCCAACTTTTTGTTGTTATATATCTAGTTATCGTTTTCTTTTTGAGGATCGGTTTTAAAATTTAGCTAGTTACAATAACGATATTAGACCGGAGGGAAGTAGTTTTGGGCATGGGTTTGATGTCATGGTTCAATAGCGGTTTAAAAAACCCGAGTTTCCAAGTATTAGTCAAGATATAAGAAATTTCATGGTTTCCAAAGCTATTTCATGTATACACACAGATTATGCGTAAGACATTCATTTCACCATCCCAAATCTTGTACAATTGTTATAGGACATCATTAACTGATCTCATAAGACTACTGTAATTTTATCAGAAGTAAATAAGTAATGCAACTCCATTGCAGACATACTATGTGAAAGACAACTAAGAGCATGATGTGAAGATAATGTCAGATCAACTGAATTTTTTTTAGAAAGGAAACTTACAAACTCACACTTGATTTATTACAATCTTCCTTAGATTACAATTGTTTCTGTTGTTCTACTTGTAACGACAAACTAACAAATATGCCAAAGGATCCAAGTTGCCTTGTTACTAAAAACCAGCTATGATAAAAATCATGAAAAACTCGAACAAAATCTAACTATCATTAAGACTATATATAAAACAGTATTTTTGTTGTAGAGTTTTTCCATGATAATGGACTCTATAACATGCCAAAGGATTGAGGTTGCCCTGTTGGTATCCACCCTTAATCTAGATCAAGGGCATTTCATTCTCAAGAACATCTCCCGACAAAGAACGCGTACCACCACCACCAGAAACCAAGGATGCCACATCTTGCGGCTTCTCGTTGCCTCCAAGGATGAAAATGGCCTCATTGGGAAAACAAATTCGGGAAAACTAGGGGTTGTAATGTTGTATGAGCAATGAATTCAAATGGTGAAGTGAGTAATTTATTAGTTGTGTTTTTGAGCGTGGAAAGGTAAGAATTGAAAAAGCATAGTTAGCATCTTCCATAGCATATGCTGATAACATCATATAAAGTTGCAAAAATCATATATAAATAATATATTATATAACTAACATGGTTTAATGTAATAATTAATAATGCATTAGCATTAGAATATCAGACCTTTTTATAATTTTTGTAGTACAGACCTAAAACAACTCAATATATTTTCACATCAACTTGTACTATAAGAAATATATCTATACTACATCATACGGAGCAATGCATTTGAGACTATTATATAATTAAAAAGGCCTAAAATTCACTTACTTATTATGGAAACATGCACACAATTTATAACCTACAGACCTACAGGTTCTGCAGACAATTTACAACCACCTCAATAACCACTTTCCGCCACCCCATCTCCCTCTTCTTCACTACCAAAAGAATCACACCCCACCCATCCATTGCTCCTCAAACAAATCCCCTTCGACCGACCCAAATTTCTGCTGTAAGTATACCTTGCATAAATGAATGGAGTTATGTTCGGTTTAAGTTTCGAGACTATGTGTTACCCTCCCCGCATTGCGCGGGCACCTATTAATCAGCGCCTATTAAAACATAACTTCTAACCTAATTCAATTTATTATTTTCATTTAAAAATTAACTAAAATGCATATGGTGGTTTTCTTTTAAAATTAGAACGTACATGTAAGTCGGTCACATAAAGGTCCCTTTTCTTGTTGCCTGTGGAAGCATTAAGCATATACGGTCTTGGTTAACTGATCCACATCTCACATTTTGCAAAGGCTTTGTATATTTTGCCGACACATATTAAAAAAAGGTGAATTATATATTTTGCATACTCATGTTAAAAAAATTTGAATGATTAGTACTAACAGCAACCTTTTGGTCAACTCATATTTTGTAAGGCCTTATATATTTTGCCTGCATACATATTAAAAAAAGCTAAATCATAAATAGCAACATTTAATTAATTCCAAACAGCTAAACTATTGCAGCAAAAGCCCTATTATGATTAAAAAAAATTATTTAATCAATATCTCTTATATAACAAGAGATTTTCAAAAGATTGAAAAGAAAATAAGAGCAATTGAAATTGAACTAATAGGAGACCACGATTTTATCACGTAGGCGTAATAGAGTATTTCTATTAACAAATAAAAGTCAAAATTGGTTTTAATTTGGTCAAAATTATCTAAATTACTTTCAAAAAATAATATGTATAACAACACATGTAATGATTTTGTAAAATAAATAAATCAATAAAGTAAAAAAATAATTAATAAAACATTAGTTGTTAAATACTCCGTGTTGAATAAACTATTTGAACGTAAGTAAAGTTATCAAATTCCATATTTTTTAATAACTTTGTAAACTTAATAAATACCTCTAAACTTTATACCCCCTAGACTTTATATTTTATTAAAATACAATATATGTTGTTATTTATAAACATTATTATCAATATATATTAATGTAAATGCACGGAATTATAAATATCAAAATGAAAGCACGACTAACTGTGCTTTGTAAATGAATACACGGAATAGACATTTTACGAGGTATAGCTCTTTCTTCCTGCTTTTTGTTTCGTGCAAAAGGTCGAGACCGGAGCTTTTTGTAGTGCTAGCACTCTAACAATTCTTCCCTTCATGTGTTCAATTCTAGCACAAGATTCCTATGTTTTGACATTAAATTCAATCTTTGTTCTTTAACCAATCTAAGGTCTACACATGCATAATCAAAAGATAATTTCCCATCATCATTATCTTCCATTTCAAGAACCTTGTGTACCATTTTTATAGTGATGTCAACTCAATCACCATTTCTTATATGTTCTTTCCCAACAGCAACATTTTGTCATTAGCCAAAGCCATAAGTACCTTGACTTGAACCATTTCATCATCATCAAATAAAACTTCTTCATCCCAATCGTATGATTGAGCGGCCATACATTTTTTTTTCTAGCCTGAGATGATTGAGACATCTGAGAGGTTGAGCCACTGGATGTTAAGAGAGCCATTACCTGAAATTCTTCATTCAGATCATCCAAGTACTCTTAGCTACTTCTCAAGTCCACTTTGTCATTTGTGTCATCTTGGAAGTCCTGAACAACAGAGTTAGAGAAGAAAACAGTTGATATGAGTTTGGTTGTGATTAGGGCCTTTTTTAGTTCAGGTTCATAGATTTTGTCAATCAGGTTTTCCTGATATTTAAACTTTCCAAATAGAGTGTTTAAGTCCGGATCTCTAACATGGTTAGAGTTTCTTAGACGCTGGTTAAAACATAGCCATTTCTTTGGCATACTGTTGAGAAAACCATTGTTAATTTCATGATTTGAAAGAACAACATCATCATTCACTAGTTTATTCATGATAACTTTGTGCCTGGTGAATGTTTGAGAGAATGTTTCACCTTCAATGTGTTTGAAGGTGTTATAAGCAAGTGTTAAGTCCATGTCTCTATTTTCTTTGAATTCAGAGGGTCCGTAAATCAGATCTTCCCAAGTCTTTTTAGCAGTGGGACATTTTATGCCTGATTTCATCAAATCATCAGGAAAGCATGATATGATGATACTTTTGAGGTGTTGGTCAAGATTGACTACCCTTCTTTCATCATTGCTCCATTGAGCTTCTGGTTTGTCAAGACCAACAGCTGTTTTAGTAACACAAGGTCCATCATTTAAGATCTTAATGAAATAAGGTTCCATACCAATTACGTGCCAAAGGACCCCTTTCTTCCATTTTGTGAATCTTTTTTCCTCTAGTTTAGGAGCAGCAACGACATAACAACAACCCTTTACATCTAGAAGTTAGGAACATGAGATGTAGACATGGTAGGATCTTGATTTTAAAAACTTTTGACAAGTTTTGTTTCAAAAAGTTTTAAAAATAAAACTACTTTGATACCACTTGATGTTCCCAGTTAAGTGATTATAACCAAAGAACTAAATTAAATCACTCTTTATGTAATATGATGTAGTATTTAAACAATTTAATGCAAGAATACGTAAAGCAATTTAAACACAAATAACACAAGAAAGTTTTTCAACATTTAAAATTCTTATT
This sequence comes from Artemisia annua, assembly GCA_014162995.1. Lineage (NCBI taxonomy): Eukaryota > Viridiplantae > Streptophyta > Magnoliopsida > Asterales > Asteraceae > Artemisia > Artemisia annua. The sequence continues at coordinate 108,493 of LBNU01007893.1, forward strand.
TGAGTGAATCAAAGAATTTGACAAAGACTGGTTGCAGAATATCAATCTTAGTTGAAGGCAAATTTATGGTGATCTCCTTTCTAACTTAAACACAAAACATAATTAGTTATAGTTTAAGTATGAAATTTTCTTACTAATTGATTGTTTAATGGCTAAGTTCAATTTGATGAGTAAATGCTCGTGAATGTGTATCACGTTAAGATTGCATTAAATGGTGCTATACTAGCAGAGAATTAAGATTTCCAAACGAATCCACTTTACATGTGTTTAGAGCATCCACTATGGTGGTTTATGAAAATGTCTAAGAAAAGATGAAGAGGTTTATCATTTTATTAACCATAGTGGAAATGTGTTTCATGCTTATGTAGAATGAAAAGGTCTAATATCTTGAACCTCTTCTAAATTTAATGCTTTGTGTTTAATGGGGTTTTATAAAGCTTTAAGAAATTTATGCATAGTGAAGAAAGGTTTATAACAAGAAAAAGGTTTAAAAATTTATGATTTAGGATGACTAGACATTATTATAAACCTTTATAAATGTTCACCATAGTAGATGCCTTTAGTATCTAATGAATGGTTAAGATTGCATTAAATGGTGTTATACTAGGTACTAGGATAAATTCTTATTTAGGGAATAATGTTGACAACTATTTTACCTTTTTACCAAGTAAGGTGTAGATTCATAAAAAAGAATTGTTTCATACATTTTTGTTAAAGTAGATTTTCTCACCTTTGACATTCTAGATACTTGAGATTCTTTGCTTAATATCTTTGTGAACAATGAGATCAGACGTCGTTAAATGAGGCATTTCCATCCTTAATGAATTGAACTTCTTCTTGGGACTTGTACTTTAGTAGTTGAACCGCAACAACAATGAAGCGAAGACTCTCTATCTTCAAGAACTCAGAAGGAGTTATGTTGAATATTTCTCGGTGTCTAAGTTATATTTCACCTATTTTATGTTCAAATCTAGTCAGAGATCGTTGGACGCTAAATTGGCCCAACGAACACTTTAAGGGATGACATCATGTACTTTTCTTACTCACGGACAGCTAATTAATAGAAGCAAGAACTCTCGTCCATCTTAGATTGATTGGATCAAAGATCCGAAATCAGCTTGAAATTAATGTTTCATTGTAACTGGTTTATCTTGCCTCTAGCTTCTTGCTAGAGTCTTTACTAATATAATCACGCCGTTCAAAGAAAACCTAAGACAAAGCAACAGCGGTCTAGGCATGACAATTTTCACGTAACTTCAGAAACTTTCACATGCTGACATGCATATCAAAACGTTTTCCTATTTAAGATTATGAGAGTGTACGTATTTGATCAAGTAAGATAATACTATGATATTTTCATCTATTAAGTTTGTTGATATTTCATCTACTAAGTTTCTAGATACTTGATCAAAATAATGGAAAACTACAAGTCAGTTCAAAATTATAAGAAATGTGTTCCCTTCCAAAGCAAATTGGATCATCACTTGCGAAGTTGACAATGTTTATTTCCAAGACATATTCATAGACATACAAGCATAAAACTATTAGATGGCATTATTTTACCAACGCCATAAAACTAGTCAAATTGTCATCAATAAGTAACGCAACTTTATTACACACCAACAGGTGAACAACATATATAGCATGACGCCATAACCGAAAGCGAAATCAACTGATCTGTTATATTTCATCACACGAAAACAAGACACCACAATTGCATTTGTTCTTCTTCTTCATATCGAAAACCCGACAACTATATTTGCCAACAAGACATTACATATTACAAGAACCAGAACCCTTGATGAAAATTAAGACATGCATTTCCATCTATTAATTCGGAAAAACTCCAACAATAGTTAAGCATCAGTAAGATAACATGATATATAAAATGGTTTTATTTTAATTTGATAGTTTTTCCATACTAGTAAACTCTCAAACGAAGAACTAACTATGCCAAAGTTTTGAGGTTGCCCTGTTACTAAACCACCCTTAATATGAATCAAGGGCATTTGCTTAACATCTCCGGATAAAGAACACCGCCACCACCGCAGACCCCTTGCTGCCTCTCATCTCCTCCAAAGGGGCTAACTAGTGTCACCACGTAGGTTTTACATCTTGACCTCATGAGGGAAACGAATTAGGAAAAACTTGGGGTTATATATAATGGTGAAGTGCTTACTCGTATATATAGCAAGTTGTGTTTTGAATGCGGAAAAAAGTGAGTAGTAAAAAGCATAGTCAGCATCTTCCAAGGATATGCTAACAGCATATAATTGTACGTGGAACAAATTTGTTGGTGCCCATGTTCCTTGTACCATATAATATTACTTTAACCTAAAGACCAATACCTAAATATGAGTAAGATGGGAAAAGTATCAACTTTTTCCCTCCTATAATAAGTGTCTATCATATATGTAGCATACACTCATACAGTTTTAGAAATTTCCCTGTCAACGATGTCACATTTACTTTAGTTAATGTTTTTCACATAATTAAAATTTAGAAGTAAATCGATTATAATTCTTACAAGATATTACAACATTTTTGACTGATTACAATTTCATTCTGTATATCAACTACAATTTCATTCTGTATATCAAACGGTCTTGTATTTTAAGATATACTAAAATAATAAAAATTAGATATTTATTACATAGTTAAGTAAACATATCTGTATTGCAAACTTTTTATTATATACATAGTGTTCTAGTGCATGGCCGACAACTTTTTTGCTTGATTTGGTAATATCGGTATTGCAAACTAGTATCTATCCTTGAAACTTCATTGAGAAGAAAACAAAGACATCGTCATCAAAAAGAATAAAATGATTTGTAGCTCTAGTTAATAAATTTAAAGATAAGCTTACAAATGTGATTGTTACAAGAAACGTTGCAAAAATCGTAAATCGGTACTCGATCGATCGATTCTTTTGTAATTTGTAATCGGTTTAAACTGGATTAATCAGTGATTAATCGAATTGATATTTCTAGCAAATTTTTAGTATTTTCGGCGAATTTATGATAATTTCGGCAAGATTATGTTTCTTTTAAGCTTGATAACTGTTGACTACCAATGACCACCGTTGAACATTTATTTTACCAAGTTGCACAAATCGAAAAGGCTGGTGACTGATTTGCGTCTAGACAACAATTAATAGGTCTTGTAAATCTTTTTCACAACATTGGTTACAGGTGAAAATTTGATTGGTGGACATGATTAGATAAAATGAGTGTATGACACTTGGCAACAATAAATGAATGAAGTATGTATGCTTGTATGGTCGTATGTCTATTTAGATGGCCTATACATCCTTACTCGAATGTAATTGCATTGGCATAATCCAAAAAGCTCGTTGTTGTACACTATTGGCATTGGCCTATGGGGTTTTATTACTATTTGTTTATGGATGTTATAGACGAATACAACATACTCTCTAAGATTCTATGTCGTTTGCAAAAATCATATTTTCTTAAACAAGATATCTATATTATAGAGAGTGGCTTTTGATGTAATGTAAGGGTAAAAGTACTAAAGTGTCATCTTTAGGTATGGGTGACATGGTGTTTAAAGGTGACAAATGCTCAGCATCTATAAAATTATTGCATATGCTTTCTGTTGATTCTCCACTATCTTAAGTCTTGTTTCCTTAGGCCATGGTGTAGTGGGTGGTCGACCAATCGGCCGGTCGTCATTGCCAATGCGTCGACGCATCGGCACCCATTACAAAGACCACCTTGAAACGTGTCGCATGAGAAAGAAATGAGAGAATCGGTTGCATATGCGACCGAGTATTTGGTAAAAAAAAAAACCTAACGGCTACTTTTTGTACCATTTAGGATATTTTCAAAAAATAAATAAATAAATAATTTTTTTTAAAACTTTATACATTTAACACTATAAATACCTCATTACTTCTCCATTTTATACACAATTTCAAACCAATATTTACTATAATCTTCTCATCTCACATAAAATGTCTCAAAAAACTCTTAAAACCAAAACACCAAAATCCCGATGCCAACAAAATAGGCTTCCTCCCTTCAACCCATCCGGTCACTCATCACCCATCCAATTTCAACCCACTAGTTTCGTGTACCAATCACAACAACAACCTTATTATCAAAATATTTCTTTCCAATCTCCGTTTAACAAAAAACAGCAAGCTTTTTACCAACAACACCAAATGGAAAAATAGGCTTCCTCCTAAAATTGGTCAATTTTGTGCCATTCACGATAATGTAAAACGGATAAACCAGAGTGGCGCAAATGACCAACATGTGTTCGATCAAGCGTGTGCTAAATATCGTGCAACGTGCGGTCAGCCCTTCACAATGTCTGAGCCGTGGAAACTTTTGAAGGAGCACAGAAATTGAGAAGAAGTTGAGATGCCAATTTTATAAAACCAAAGAAAAGACTAAAAAAATCAAATACATTGGAAACCACCTCACATGCCACATCGTATTCAGCACATGGTGGTTTGAATCTCAACGAAGAAGCAGATGATTCTAAGGAGGAAAGGTTCGGGATGTTCGACCAATGGGGCAGGACATAGCTAAGAAGAAAGCGTCATCCTCCTCCATTCCTTCAGAATCTTCAGCTGCTGCACCTATTCTTGTTGATATGATAGTCGATAAATAGAAAAAATCAAATCGGGTATTTGGGGGAAAAAGAAGGACGCCGGGGATTCTTATATAGCATTGAAGAACCAGCAATTGGAAATGGAAGAACATGAGCATCAGAGAGAAGAATAGACGCGTTTTGGAGCAAGTGGAATTGGAAAGAGAGAGGCTTGCACACCACAAAGAAGAACTTAAGCTGCAGCGTGAAATGCTTCAATTTCAATGAGAAAAGAAAATGGACAAAGACCTCTTGTTCTATCATTCACGCATTAATGAGAAATGCAACGACAGAAGATGTTGGAGATGAAGTAAAAAATAACGGAGAAATATAATTTAGACTATTAGTTTAACTTTTTTAAAATCTATTGTAATGTTTTTAATTATTAATTTAATGTTTTTAATTATTAATGAAATTTTAATTTTAGTTTTTAAAAAAATGAAAATTAAAAAAAACACATTGTCATGAAGAGAGAAAACTAATGTAGCAATGGTATTGTTGGTCTCTTGGTGGTCGTCATTACACATGGTCTTGCATCTTTTGTATTCGAAATTAATTTGCTTTTTGCTTTTTTTCTTGATAGGAGTTGAGATTAAATGAGAAATAAAATTGAAAATGATAAGAGTGGGAAGAAATCACAACCGGATATTTTAGATGTATCTCCTTTTAAATTCCTCCTTATTTAACATGTGTGATTATAAATATGTCTCACTCTTCTCATTTTAATTTTTCTTCCTATTAGATCTAATTCCTTCTTCATATGCATCTTATTTACAAACTCCGCACTCGTTGAAACATTGTTGGATTACCTAACTCAACATAATTTAGTAAGAACATATTGAATATTTAGTTAAATATATAATGTTGCTGGATTGTGTGATGATCCATCAATGTCACTGGCTAGCTAGCCATCGATGCTATATATCAAATATTCAAATGTAACGAATGTTGAGTATATCGCACCTTCACACACCGTCGAACAAACAAAGAATACACAAACAAGCCTTGTGGAATGTATCGACACAATATATACAGTGACGAAGCTTGAAAATTTTTAGTGGGGGGTCGGGGATCTAAATTTTTTTTTCCTAACGCTATTTTTCGGGTAATATGTTCGGGTCGGTGATTCGATTCGGGTCAGGTCAAAAATTAAATACTATTATTATATAAAAAAAGTTTTAATCACTAAAAAACTAAACATTTGTCCAAGACAACTAAACATTAAAAAGTATGTAATGTATTTTAGTTTGGGTTATTGGGTAGATGGGCTTATGTAAAATGTAAAGGATCAATTTTATTGCTTAATATATAAAAAAAAATTTCACAATTAAAATGGGGGTCGAAACCGAATATACCAAAAATTTTCTACACGAAAACTATACCCCCCCTACATCGCAAAAAAAATTTCGGGGGGTCGGGCGCCCCCCCTTGCCCCTTAATAGCTACGCCATTGAATATATAACGTGGTATCCACAACTAGGATAGTCGTGGCAGTCCACGAGATCAAACCAGAGAGATATTATTAAGCTCCGAGCTAAACTCTCGGGCGTCATGCCAAACTGCACTACCGTGCCAAAACTGNACCTTCTTAAGGGAAGATCGATAACTACTTAGCGTTTGAATTTGATATCTTTATCGGACTAAATAATATTGAAACGAGAAAATATGAAGCAATTCATCTCTCAAATCAAATAAAAAAATTCTAGATGCACTAAGATTTGGGAGCGAGAGGTGACCACACACAAGTAACTTCCATGAGTGGTATTGGTATCTAACGTCTAATTTAGTGCAAGTATTGTCCTTTTGGGGGAAACCTTTGGTGCAAGTATCATCCCTGTGAGGACGATATTTGCACCAAAGTTTTCTCCACAGGGACGATCCTTGCACTTTTCAAACTTTAGGGACGAAACGTGCAATTTGGCCAAACTTTAAGGACGATTTTTGCAATTCTCTCTGGTATTTATAAGTGTGGAAACACGAGACCAAACTTTCTCCCCAAGATTACATATTAAGCCCGGACTTATTACATATGGGCCAAGCCCATGTTCCAGTTTCTGGCCAACGAGGAGGGAACTCCTGTCTGACCTTTCCTTAAGGAACTTTTGACCTTCCCCTAAGGATCCTCTGACCACCTGTCAGAGCCTCTATCAGGGAGCCTGTGTGAGCTTCTGCTCAGAGCCTCTGTGGGCTTCTGCCCGGAGCCTAGATCAGTCTCCTCAACTCAACAACGAACACAATTATTAGTTCAGGAATGAAATTTTCAAAATGACTTTCGGGTTATAATGGTGTCTCGAACTTGACATGGCACTCCAAATAGTATATTTGGATGGTTGAGTTGGCCTTATTCGTTTATATGTTCAATTGTTTATGATTCAGTTGAGACTTAAACCTACAACCACTTGGTCCAGGAGCAATCTCACACACCCTAGAATTCCAGCCCTTTGGTTCGTAGGTATCATCATATTGTAGCTGATTGACTTTTTTGTAACATCTATTTGAGTTTAGCCCTTGACTTCTTGGTGCTCGACTAACTATAATCAGGGCAAGGTTTTTAAGTAGCCAAAGGTTGACATTCTGTTCCATTTTGATACAATGGATCAGTTTGACTTATATTTTACAATATATTTCGAATACGTAAAGTGAGCTAAGTTTCAAGATTTAATGAAATATGAACCAAGTCACAGGATCTCGAATGACTCCACATTTTGAAAGTTATCCAAAATGCATTCAAACAATTAAACACATAAACCACCCTATTTACATTTGTTTAAGAAAACAAAGTTGCAATGAATCTATCCGTTGATACTATAGGATAGCCATCAGCAGATGGACATCACAGGGCATATGCTTCTTTTTTCGAGCTCTAGCAGCATTTCCACAGAATTATAGCATTGTACTGATCCCACCAGTGTCTTGATCGTTGATAGCTACCTAAAGGAGAAAGAATAATCTACATATGGACTCATGCTGGTCAAGTAAAGGAATTAAAAATCCCGAAGTGCCTGAGACATTTATGCATATAGATTGACCGCTAATTTAGGGGTCAGTCAAAATACCAAAAAAATATGTATATAATTCATACTTGAACCATGTTTGAAATCATCTACCAATGAAGAGTGAAACAACAAAATATTCCCACCAACAACTAGTTTATGCTTGAATTTCATCTCGAGTGCAACAACCAAAGGAGCTTCTAGTACCAGAAATTCAATAAGATGTTACAATACGAAAGAAAGCACACTGTACCATTTTTACCAAGATTGGTAAGATCGCATCCCTCTACTCATCTCCATCCATCTCAAACTCAACATTATCTGCTACATTATTACCATTATGTCCACTCGAATCATTTTGTGTGCTTTGTGCATTTTGCATAGTAAATTCAAATGCTTCAGAGTCATACTTGAGAGATACAGTGTCAGATTGTTCAGAAAACTCGATACGAAACGCAGGTGATAGTTGACGTCCTATTACTTGGACATGAGCCACACTGTAAAAATGGCAAGTTATTATATCATAAGAAAGGTCTGTTAAATTACTCCCGTTGAACTATATATTCTTACAATATCAGGGAAATGTTACTGACCATATATAATATTTTCCATCTATTTCTTGTTTCTTAACCCGGCCTAACAACTCAATTTGCAAATAACCACCGATGCATACTACAGGTCCGGGCAACTTGAATCTTTGTAATTGATTTTCCTGTTAGCAAAGTTTGTTGAATAAGTGACTTTTAAAATGATACATGAGGACCGGTAATGAGTGCATGAGGGCATGAGTCAAGTTTCTGGGGCAAGGCAATGAGTGTAACCCAGATGTGGCTATGCCAACCTTCCGAAAAAAAGTAAGGACTTTACCTAGTTTGTGTGGCGGTGCACTCAAACCCCATGAATTAGTCGGCCAAAAATGTCGAAATCTTACCCAGAAAAAGAAAAAAAGCATAGCGTGTCCATTTTTAAAAAATTTTAGAAAATAATAATGCTTTAAATTTAAAGTATTAAATAAATAAACAGGATAGCAAATCTTTAAAAGTGATTTAGAGGGCTGTGTGCCAAAAAAAAAAAAAAAAAAAAAAAAGGAAGAAGAAGAAGAAAAACATTATGGGTAATTATCAACACTTTTGGCCCATGCACTTTTTAGTTAAATTTCTAAAATTCAACCTGCTTTATAAAACCTGACCCAAATTCACCCATTTATAAGTAAATAGGAACACAACTTCACCTGAGCCACTAGGAACATTTCTGACGTGTATGTCCAAACAAACTTGTCATCAGCGCATTCTTGTGTCCTCATGAAATTCTGATCCATCTCATTCCAAGATTTCGGATGACCCATTCGAAACCGCACAAATCTTGATGAGTATACCGGGAAATGCATTTGAAAATAAGCTGTGTACAAAATGCTATCCATCAAATTGTAGACAATGCTAAAAAACCACACAGGAAATATGTTTGCAAAAGCAAACCTTTGAATGGCTGCAAATTAATTTCTGTTACAACACAAAACTTATCCTTGAATTGATATATCAAAGTTTCGGGGGTTTCAGGATCATCACTTCCTTGACTTGACCAGTATGAGGCCCTATATTGAACTTTGTCACCCGGTTCAAGAGTATTAATGATGCTTTCTTCTGGGTAGTTATCTGTGCTTGAGGCACTCACGGGATTAACAATGCAATTAGTCTGTGGGAATTCTGTCAGGGCTCGATAAAGAGAAGCGTATACACGTTCAATGGCATCACCAGATGCTGGTTCTGCGTTATGACTAGGTTCGGTTATGTGGGATATGCTAGCGAGCTGAGGAAATCGTTCAATGCAGAGTTGCTTACTTGGTCCATTAGACATTACTGCAACTAGCAATATACAATAAAAGTTAACTACGTAATTAATTCATCATTGATCATCATTATCTGCTACATTATTACCATTATGTCCACTCGAATCATTTTGTGTGCTTTGCCCATTTTGCATAGTAAATTCGAATGCTTCAGAGTCATACTTGAGAGATAAAGTGTCAGATTGTTCAGAAAACCCAATACGAAACGCAGGTGATGGTTGACGTCCTATTACTTGGACATGAGCCAGACTGTAAAATAGCGAGTTATTATATCATAAGAAAGGTCAGCTAAATTACTCCCGTTGAACTATTCTTACAATATCAGGGAAATGTTACTGACCATATATAATATTTTCCATCTATTTCTTGTTTCTGAACCCGGCCTAACAACTCAATTTGCAAATAGCCACCGATGCATACTACAGGTTCTGGCAACTTGAATCTTTGTAATTGATTTTCCTGTTAGCAAAGTTTGTTGAATAAGTGACTTTTAAAATGATACATGAGGACCATGAGGTAATGAGTGCATGAGGGCATGAGTCAAGTTTCTGGGGCAAAGCAAAGAGTGTAACCAGGATGTGGCCACGTCAACCTTCCCAAAAAATAAAAAGGAAGGACTTTACCTAGTTTGTGTGGCGGTGCACTCAAACCCCATGTATTAGTCTGCCAAAAAGGTCGGAAACCGAGGTTACCCAGAAAAAGAAAAAGAAAAAAAGCATAGCGTGTCCATTTTAAAAATGTTTTAGAAAATAATAATGTTTTAAATTTAAAGTACAAAATAAATAATCAGGATAGCAAATTAGATTCTTTAAGGGTGATTTAGAGGACTGTGTGCAAAAAAAAATTGGCCCATGCACTTTTTAGTTAAATTTCGAAAATTCAACCTGCTTTATAAAACATGACCCAAATTCACCCATTTATAAGTAAATAGGAACACAGCTTCACCTCAGCCACTAGGAACATTTCTGACGTGTATGTCCAAACAAACTTGTCATCAGCGCATTCTTGTGTCCTCATGAAATTCTGATCAATCTCATTCCAAGATTTCGGATGCCCCATTCGAAACCGCACAAATCTTGATGAGTATACCGGGAAATGCTTTTGAAAATAAGCTGTGTACAAAATTTTATCCATCAAATTGTAGACACTGCAAAAAAGCCACAATGAAGAAATGTTTGCAAAAGCAAACCTTTGAATGGCTGCAAATTAATTTCTGTTACAACACAAAACTTATCCTTCAATTGATATATCAAAGTTTCGGGGGTTTCAGGATCGTCACTTCCTTTACTTGACCAGTATGAGTACCTATGTTGAATTTTGTCACCCGGTTCAAGAGTATTAATGATGCTTTCTTCTGGGTAGTTATCTGTGCTTGAGGCACTCACGGGATTAGCAATGCAATTAGTCTGTGGGAATTCTGTCAGGGCTCGATAAAGAGAAGCGTATACACGTTCCATGGCATCACCAGATGCTGGTTCTGCGTTATGACTAGGTTCGGTTATGTGGGATATGCTAGCGAGCTGAGGAAATCGTTCAATGCAGAGCTGCTTACTTGGTCCATTAGACATTACTGCAACTAGCAATATACAATAAAAGTTAACTAATTAATTCATCATTGATTATTGTACAACACAAACATAAACATAAATGAACACCCACGCGTCAAAACTATACATTTTCTCACGTCTAAATAGACCACACATACATTTGGTATAGTAAACTGAACTCACTACAACTTGTTTGAGGACATATATAGTGAAATCTCGCACTGATACCGCTAAGCCAAAGACCCATTGATCAGTCACTTTAGTCCTAGTTAATTGAACAAAATATAACTGCCTACTTTCAAAACTAAATTGGGATGCATCAAAATGATTAGAAATGCATCTAATTCAAGTCGATGCATTTCAAATGTGTGGTTATAATTATTTCTCCATCATGACTATGTTAATGTTTTTTCTCACTAGATCCGTACCCATATTTTTTTATAATTACAGTTGTGTAGGTTTTCAACTCTTCATTTTAGTGACCACAACACATTGTCTAAATGTAATTTCTGTTAACTTATAAATGTTAGTTATATTAACTAAATTTTTACACGGGTTTTAAACTAGTATTCATACAAAAGCACACCAATAACACTAGACAAGTAAACAAATACAAAGATGCTATGTATGTAAAACGTAACAAATAAACAAGTTGAATATCAACTACGAGTATGGATCAGTGAGTTAGTTAGAGAAGATGACATTACTACTTGAGTCTAAAAGTGCTCTTGATCGCTTGCAAGAAGAATTCCTTCGTGAAAGGAGGCGTTGACCTGAAAATGATCAAAAGTCTTTGCACACATAAAAGTGATGGCCTAAAAGTCTTGCAAATTAAATAATACTAGATTAATCAACTACTCTATCTTCACGTACATAAAATGATAAAAATAAAGGCATAATGACACTAAAATGTATCATAGTTGTCATGATTTTTTTTTTATGCACCCAAAAATTTTTTTTTTCTTTTCTGTGTATTAAACTTGATTTTTTGAGATTTTTTGTGTACTTTATTACCATTTTGTCTCTCATTTTATTAAAAAAGAAGGGGAAAAATAGTTTTAAAAAAAAAAAAAAAAAAAAANAAAACCACAAAATCGATTTTGGTACACATAATAGCAAAAAAAATTGTTCGATAACAAGTGACAACTATGATACATTTTGGTGCCATTAGCCCTAAAAAAATAATAGGCAGAATTGCATATATATATCCCTCTCAAAGTGAATAATTGCATATATATCCTTTGTATAAGTTCTTGATGCACATAGCACAATGATTTTTATGCATGCTTTGGATATATATGCAATTATACATTTTCGGAAGGTATCTTTATTTTATTGATTTATAAAAAAGTAAGTTCTGTACTTGCAACCAACAAGATGCATGTGACTTTAGTTATCAAACTTTAGGTCTCTTAATCATTTCATTTATGAAACTTGAGTTATAGGGCAAGTTATAGCCTTATAACTACTAAGCTTCAAGCCTTACCTAAAGCCATAGGTTCTAACGTCAAAATTACCGGCAGGTGTTATACGGCATTTTCCTTCTTTTTGTTGTGTTTTATTGGGTTAAGTGTGGGGAATGGGATATCTTATAACTTGAGTGATGAAAGGAGGGTGTAACAAAAATTAAAACTCAAACTATTCCCAAAAAGAAAAACAAAGGTTAGAAAACCTAATAACAAGAGTATTTGCTTGGATTTCAGCATGGAAGGTCAAACAACCAAAAAAATCTCGTAGTGTAACAAACTGGAAGATATTATATACGACATTAGAATACACAAGAGAACACATTGTACCATTTTTTTTTTTTACTCAGAGTAAGAACCCTGGATTCATCTCATCATCATCGTCGTCATCATCATCATCATCCCCACCGAATTCAAACTCAGCAGCATCAACCCATTCATATTCAACACCACCATGTTGTGCTTGTACCATGTGTATGAAGTCTTCTAAATTTCCCAAAGCCAGTTGTCTAGGAGCATTTACTGGAAGCAAACTGGTACTAAGCGAATTATTATGTCCGCTAGAAATATTTTTTATAGCACGTGCGAATTCCTCTGAGTTATACTTGAGAGATACAGTTTCAGTTGGCTCAGGCTCAGAAAACTCGACACAAAATGCAGGTGATAGATGGCATCCTATCGCTTGAACATGAGCCGTACTGCAAAAAAGCGAGTTGTTAAGATCATAAAAAGTTAACTGAACTATTCATACGATATCAGGGGTATCGTGCTGACCATATATAATATCTGCTATCCGTTGCTTGTTTTTGAACCCGGCCTAACAACTCAATTTGCAAATAACCACCAATGCAGACTACAGGCTCTGGCAACTTGAACCTCTGTCATCGATTTTCCTGTTGCCATACAGTTTGTTATAAAGATGGTCTCTAAAAAGATACTACACACATGAACGAAACATGAACGAAAGGGAGAGCATGAGTATCATTTAAAGGTCGCAAGATGGGTCACTAAGACTTCAAAACAGGTCCTTAGAAATAATTCATTATTTAAATATTATCTGAAAAAATAACATATTGCGATAAAAAAAACCAAATATTTGAATAAAGCAAATAAGAGGGTTGCAAACCCAACAAGTACACTTTGGGTTGTTTGCCTCTTTTTATGTACTATTATTTTTATATGTCTCGGCTGAGTAGAAACAAAACTCAATACCACTCTTTTTGACTTCCATCCTATAATATTTATGGTTTTGCTAATGACAGTCCTAAGGGATGTGGTTAAGAAGTGAATTTTTATTGCAATTTGTTGTAGGAAACTCATCCAATCAGAATTAAGTGTTGGTTGTAAATCGGTATTTTTAGAGATGTTTTTTCCGAAATTCTCATCCAATCATAATCATTCATTAGGCTGTCATTACAAAACCCTAATATTTATTGTACAAAAATGTTATAGTCCCGTCGTAACGCGTGACCAGTTGATGAAAGGACAACATTTCGGGTAAAACCCGGTCCAAACCCAATTGATGTCTAAACGACCAAATCCCCCAAATCTCAAATTTCTCTTTCCAGTTTTACATAAACCCAAGAAAGAAAGAAAAAACATTGAAAAATGTCAGACAACATTCCTTTCGACATCCAAAGGGAAATCATCAAAAGGGTTTCTAATGTCAAGTCATTGATTCGATTCAGGTCAGTTTCGAAACCATTGAAGTCTTTCATTGACAGCTCTGACTTTATCAAAGGTTACGGAGCCCGCCTTACGCAACCACATAGTCATTTTTTAAGTTTACACTCGGGTTCTGAGGACAGGTTTATGTGTTTAGTAGACGATGATGATAACTTTAAGGTACAAGAGTTTGCTCCATTTGTTGTTTCTCCTTTGCTTAAACAATATATTTCAAAAGTTGTTGGTGAGTGTCATGGATTACTTTGTTTGTATGGTTTCCATCAACGTTACAAGGAGTGGATGGTTATTATTTGGAACCCGTCAATCCGAAAATCATTTGGTATTGTTTCCCCTCAGCTTCCTCAGCTTCAGCTTTTTAATCAGACTTATTATGGTTTCGGGGTTTGTCCCGTCACTAAAGATCCTACCGTTGTGAAAATAAAACATGGAATTGGCATGCCTTGGCATGTTGAAGTTTTTACATTGAGTTCGGGGGTTTGGAATGTGATTCCAAGTGCTAATTTGCCTCTTCAATCAGTTAGACTTAATCTGACAACTCAGGTTGTTATAGATAAGTTTATTTACTGGGGTGCTAGTGATATCACTTCTGCCAACATAAAATATGTTGTTGTGTCATTTGATTTGATTACCAAGGAATTCAAAGTGATAGACCTGCCAGATAGCCTAACAAACATGCGATACGGATCTGTGTCCGTTTCTAAGCTAAGGGGTTCTCTTGTTGTGTATGGAGGAAGATGTTGTGGTGTATGGGTGATGGAGCATGATTCGTCTTTTAGAAAGCTATTCACAATTGGCGCACTGGTATATAAAATACTGGGGTTTAAGAAGAATGGTGAACCTATATTTGAAATTGGAACGGAGGATGGAGAGCTTACCACGCTTCATGTTTATGACCTATGCTCACAACAAATAAAGAATCTTGGGATTTCCGGAGAAGATGGCTCATTCTTCATGGGTTCTTACAAGGAATCGCTGCTTTTGCTTGATCACTCCGATTTACATGTTTATTCTTGATGATAGTTGATAAAAATGATAAAGGCCACATTTCTATAAAGTACAAGTTACCTAAGGATGGAGGGGCCTATTTAGTAGTTAAGGTGTGGAAAAATCACTTTCATCTATTTTTAGTTGTTTATTACTTTATTAAATGTTGTTAATTAGTGCCATTTATGGAACGTTATGAGATCTCGCAGATGCCTTATGTTTCAAATATTTGATTTGTAGCAAGATTAGTGAAATTGGTATAATCAAGTTTAACGTTCTATTATTCCATTGATAGTGTTACTTGACTTACTTCTGCCCCTTATCTTTGATGGTTTTTTTAGAATGAGGAATTTCGTATTTTGATGGTTTTTATAGATGTTCATTACATGTTGAAATTTTGTTAGCGTTCTTTGATTCGTTACTTTCTCCTTTCGTTTTGCTTGGGGGGTTATTTCAGATAATGAATTCTATTTCAGATCATGTGTAAATACAAACACCAGTTTATCAATCTTTGAATGAGAAATTATTATTCATTTACTTTAACTCAGGATTAGAGTAGTGAAGGCATTAGTATTGGTTAAGCGATGTTTGGAGAAAGTCATGAGATTTTCTTTAAACAAAACTTATCTTCAAGACTGAAAGGATTTAATATATAAAACATGAAAGTCTAGATGTTGCGAGGCAAAATATACAATCCCCCAATTATATCATCCAAAGTCTGGATTGTGTGGGTCAGATGGCTATGTATCTTGGTATTGAACTTATTTTTGTTTGGATCTCATTCCCTTGTTTATATCATTCAACCCGCTTTATAAAACCTGAACCAAATTCTCCCATTTATAAGTAAATAGGAACACAACTTCACCTACTAGGAAAATTTCTGACATGTGTGTGCAAACAAACTTGTCATCAGCACATTCTTGTGTCCTCATGAAATTCTGATCCATCTCATTCCAAGATTTCGGATGACCCATAAGAAACCGCACAAATCTTGATGAGTATACTGGGAAATGCATTTGAAATAAGCTGTGTACAAAATGGTATTCATCAGATTGTAGACAGTGATAAAAAACCACACAGAAGAAATGTTTGCAAAAGCAAACCTTTGAATGGGTTACAACACAAAACTTATCCTTCAATTGATATATCAAAGTTTCGGGGGTTTCAGGATCGTCACTTCCTTTACTTGACCAGTATGTGGCCCTATGTTAGAATTTTGTCACCCGGTTCAAGAGTATTTATGATGCTTTCTTCAAGAGGATTAGCAATGCAATTAGTCTGTGGTAGTTCTGTCAGGGCTCGATAAAGAGAAGCGTATACACGCTCAATGGCATCACCAGATGCTGGTTTTAAGTTATGACTAGGTTCGGTTATGTGGGATATGCTAGCGAGCTGAGGAAATCGTTCAATGCAGAGCTGCTAACTTGGTCCATTAGACATTACTGCAACTAGCAATATACAATAAAATTAAAAGTTAGCTAATTAATTCATCATTGATTATTGTACAACACAAACATAAACATACATTTTCTTATAATGTGAACTCTACATTTCAAGTTATGACTAACAAAAGTACACCAAATGATCAAATACTCCCATTTTGATCTTTTCTTTTTTCTTTTTAGTAAAACAAACTCACCCACCATGACCCACGCGTCAAAAGTATACATTCTCACACGTCTAAATAGACCACACATTCATTTGGTGTAGTAAACTGAACTCACTACCACTTGTTTGAGGACATATATAGTTAAATCTCGCACTGATACTGGCATACTGCTTAGCCAAAGACCCATTGATCAGTCACTTTAGTCCTAGTTAACTGAACAAAATATAACTGCATACTCAGATAGTCAGATATAACATTCATACAAAAGCGCACCAACTAACACAGTAACACTAGACAAGTAAACAAATATAAAGATGCTATATATGTAAAACGAAACAAATAAACAAGCTGAATATCAACTACGAGTATGGATGAGTTAGTTAGAGAAGATGACATTACTACTCGAGTCTAAAAGTGGTCTTCATTGCTGCAAGAAGAATTTCTTAGTCAAAGGAGACGTTGACCTGAAAATGATCAAGATGAGTGAAAGAATCTGGTGATGGTTTGAACTTTGAAGTTATGGTCTAAAAGTCTTGCAAATAATACTAGATTAATCAACTATTCTATCTTTGCACACAGAAAATAATATTTGAGAGGCTTAAAAATGTCATTAGTCTTATGTCTAAAAGTGTATTAAATTGTTTTATTGATTTATGAAAAGTGATTCTCGCAGTTGCAACCAAGAGGATGTTATGTGAGTTTAGTTATCAAAGTTTAGGTTTCATACTCATTTCATTATGAAACTTGAGTTATAGGGTAAGTTATAGCCTTATAACTCAACTTCACACCCCAATCTCAAGTCATAGGTTCTCGTGCTAAAATTACCGGGCTGGTGTCATATGGCATTTTCTTTTCTTTTTTGTCTGTGTTGTATTCGTATTTTATTGGGTTAAGTGTTAGGCATAGGGTGTCCTATAACTTGAGTGATGAAAGCATTTTTAAGTTAAGTTATAGGTTCTTAGTTATAAGAAAAAAGTGTTGAGTTGACTGTGACGATCCTATAACTCCCTCAACACCTTGTGCTCTAAGGCTAAATGAATCAACGTCACATCAACATCTACTCTTACAATCCTATTGAAAGTGGTGACGCTTCAGACAATCACACATGGTTATTGACTTATTGTCATTGTTACATACTTACATGCAGTCTAAAAACAAAAGAGTTGCATATTGACTTACTGGGCTAAATTTGATTATGATCCACTAGTATAGTAAATTTTGAAAAATGCTTGAAAGTAACATGTAGTGAATTGATTTATACTCTAGTTATTAGTAGGGTGAGCAAACGGACCGGATGGATCGGACCGACCGAAAAAGCGACCGGACCGGACCGATCACATTCGGTCCGGTCTCGGTCTAGGGTTTTTTATAATTTCGGTCTCGGTCCGGCTTAAAAACCGGACGTTTAGCCTATTTGGACCGAGACCGGTCCGGTCTCGATCTAGGTTTTTTGCCAGATTCGGTCTCGGTCCGGTCTGATTTTTCTCGGTCCGGTCCGATTTTCACCCGATGAGCAACCTTAGTTATTAGAGTTATGTATATTGATTCTAGTTGTACAAAATTACAAACGGATCTATACCAATCAATTAAGAATAGTTTACTAAACTAGATAGAAAGGAGTGTGTTAAAAAAAGATTATATCGTCACTCAGGTATGAGAGATCTTAAGTTTGAATCATGCTAGCCTTCTCAAAAAGAGGGTGGCAGTTTTAGTCAACACGGTGGCCTCGAACTCCATAGATTAGTTGGTCAAGCGACGATTAAAAAAACTTAAAAAATATGTTACAAAAGAATATTTCTTATTTTCTCAAGCATATTGTTCCGGTTTTTTACTTAAGCAACTCAAAATACATTTAGAAATGTACAAAGACTATTCACATTGAATATTCTATTTAATGGGCAAGTTTGTGTCAGAAGATTAAATTATTTTCAACGCAATACTGTAGAATAAATAAATATCATCAATAAAAGTACAAGATTTGGTCGAATAATAGCAATGACTTTTTCAAATATACCGATATAGTACGTGAACTCTTTTTAAGCTGTAGAAATGTAACGAACTTTCATAAGTGTTCTAATTTAGTACGTGATGATGGAGTGTCATGATATAAACGGTGACATGTGTCATTCTTTCAGATATGACACGTCATCATCACGTAGCAAATTGTTAATACTTATGAAAGTTCGTTACATTTCTACAACTTAAAAAAAGTTCACGTACTAGATCGGTACATTTGAAAAAATACATTGCTATTATTCGACCAAAGCTCTAAAAGTACTTGTCATCAAAATGATTAAACAAGCAATACGATTACCAATCGATTACGAGACTCTCATTCAGAAAAATAAGCCAGAACTTCGTATACGTGATTTGTTGGGAATGCCTTCCCTTAATAATTTTGAGAGAGAAAAAAAAAAAGGTTTAATTATTGAAAGGGAAATTTGCATTTCTGTAACCTAGTCCTAAAGTGCCACTTATTTTCAACTTAACACACTTTATATGCAGTATTTCTCTACGGTACTCTTGTCCCTGCAATTCCATTGACCTCATTTGCGCATCTGCTGCATAATCGATACTTGCAAAGCGGATATCAATACATGCAATATTATCTTCGCCGCATAATCGATACTCGCAAAGTGGATGTCAATACATGAAATTTTATCTTTGCCGTATTAGCTAGTTATCTTTCATGTATAAGTATCCGCTTGAAGTTACTGTTATGCATTCATCTACTACAAACCTGTAAGAATTGTCTGTTTTGATCTCTGAGATAATCATTATTCGCATATCAGTGTCAACAAGATTTTCTCAAGTTTCCTCTTAGGCTATGTTTGGTACACAAGATTGTTGAGAGATTGTGCTTATTTTTTCAGAAAATAAGCTACTTAAAAAATAATCCTTGTTTGGCAGACATAACTTATAAGAGATTCTAAAAAAAATAATCTTCCATAATCTCTTAAAACCAAAGGTTACTTCATGTAGCTTATAAAAATAATCTCTTTTTATAATCTCCAGCACCAGCACCAGCACCATCTCCAGCACCAGCACCAGTTCCAGCAACAGTTACTTTCGCCAAAGATAACCTTATTATTATGATTATTACAGTGTACAATAGAAGATACGGAGTATGATTTTTCACTTGAATAGTTTCTTCAACACCACAAGAGTGTTAGCTTCAGAAGTCAACATTATTTCAACCGATTGACAACTTCTTAACTAGAATTCAGTCAATCTTCTTAAATAACTACTGTAGAATCTAGAAACCTTGAACATGAACAAAGAACTGATTTGTTAACCAAATAAGTCATTTCTTAAATAAGTCATTTCTTCTTGATTTACAGGTAACAAATTTGGCTCAGTTATATAAAAGAAGTCAGTTTAGGTTACTTTTTATCTCTAATGTGTAAATTGGCTTTCATCGAGGGATTCAACTAAAGATACAACATGCCAATGGTCAAACGGGTCAAATGGTTTAAAAAATATCCAAAATGTATTCAAACGAATAAAAACTTCAAAACTACTTTATTGAGTAAACTAGGGTTTGAAATCCCCTACCAACAAACATTAAAACTCAAAACTATTCCGAAAAAGAAAACAAAGGTTAGAAAACCTAATAACAAGAGTATTTGCTTGGATTTCAGCACGGGAGGTCAAACAACCAAAAAAGCTCGTAGTGTAACAGACTGGAAGATATTATATACGACGTTAGACTACACAAGAGAACACATTGTACCATTTTTTTTTTACTCAGAGTAAGAACCCTGGATTCATCTCATCATCATCGTCGTCGTCATCATCATCATCATCTCCACCGAATTCAAACTCATCAGCATCAACCCATTCATATTCAACACCACCATGTTGTGCTTGTACCATGTGTATGAAGTCTTCTAAATTTCCCAAAGCCAGTTGTCTAGGAGCATTTACTGGAAGCAAACTGGTACTAAGCGAATTATTATGTCCGCTAGAAATATTTTTCATAGCACGTGCGAATTCCTCTGAGTTATACTTGAGAGATACAGTTTCAGTTGGCTCAGGCGAAAACTCGACACAAAATGCAGGTGATAGATGGCATCCTATCGCTTGAACATGAGCCATACTGCAAAAAAGAGAGTTGTTAAGATCATAAAAAGTTAACTGAACTATTCATACGATATCAGGGGTATCGTGCTGACCATATATAATATCTGCCATCCGCTGCTTGTTTTTGAACCCGGCCTAACAACTCAATTTGCAAATAACCGCCAATGCAGACTACAGGCTCCGGCAACTTGAACCTCTGTAATCGATTTTCCTGTTGCCATACAGTTTGTTATAAAGATGGTTTCTAAAAAGATACTACGCACATGAACGAAAGGGAGAGCACTGCACGAGTATCATTTAAAGGTCGCAAGATGGTTTACTAAGACTTCAAAACAGGTCCTTAGAAATAATTCGTTATTTAAATTATCAGAAAAATAACATATTGCGATAAAATTTAAAAAAATAAAAAAAAAAATAAAAAAAATGAATAGAGCAAATAAGGGGGTTGTAAACCCAACAAGTACACTTTGGGTGGTCTGCCTCTTTTTATGTAATTATTTTACATGTCCCGGCTGAGTAGAAACAAAACTCAATACCACTCTTCTCAATTCCATATTCGAATAAACTACAAGATAGAAAAATTCTAGGGAAATTCTTTTTTCCAGTGCTAGAATGGCAAGTCCAGTCAATATAGTTATGCGATATGCTCTAGCACTATGTTGTATCTTGCACTGAATTAGCCATTCTAACTCTCGAAAAATGATTTGGCTGTTAAGCTTAAATTCTATTGGACTAACAACAAATAATAGAATCGTCAAAATTGATGCATACACATGTTGAAACCACCTTACCTGAGCCACCGGGAACACTTGTGACGTGTATGTCCAAATAAACTTATCATCAGCACATTCTTGTGCCTCCAAGAAATCATAATCTAACTCACTCTGAGATTTTGGATGACCCATCCTGAACCGCACAAATTTAGATGAGTATATCGGGAAATCCAACTGAAACAAAGCTGTGGACATGACAAATGTCAGAGTATGACACTGATAAAACTTGATGAAAAGTTGTGTGTGATTAGTAAAAACAAACCTTGGAATGGGTGCAGGTTGATTTCTGTTATAGCACACAAGTTAGATGTCAAGCTATATATCAACGTCTCGGGGGTTTTAGTATCATCACTTCCTTTACTTGACCAGTACGAGTCCCTATGTTGAATTCTGTCTCTTGGATCGAGAGTATTCATGACGCTTTCTTCTGGGTAATTATCGGTGCTTGAGGCACTCACGGGATCAGCAATGCAATACGTCGGTGGAAATGTTGAGAGGGCTCTGAAAAGCGAAGCAAATGCCCTGTGATCTCTCTCGCCCTCCAAACGTTCAATAGCATTACTGGGTTCGATTGTACGAGTAATACTAGCAAGTTGAGGATATCTTTTAATGCAGAGCTGCTTGCTAAGTCCGTTTGAGATCACTGCAACCAACCAATATTTAATAAACATCAAGTAACTAATACATCATTGATAATTGTATAAAACGAACTTCTAGTCAATCAGTTAAACAAAATTAATATTCTAATCTGGCAATGAGTGCAGCCTAATGATCATGGTATGGAAAAGTGCACTCACTTGAGACTGTTATAAAGATTTTAGCACTAACAAGTCACACGTTAAACAGAGACCTAAGCATGAAAGTTAACTAATTACTACAATATCAATGGTGTTAAGTAACGAATAAATAGCTTTGAGGTACATATTATTATAGATGACACCCACCAATGTTTTGCATGTATCGAGATACTGCAGCTACACGGATGAGGTCCGCTGAATCATCCAGATACGTAAGTATTTTAAGTGCCATATCAGGTTCAAGCCATTCCATAAAATCTATCTGAGGCGCCATTCTCTGTGACATATCGAGAGTAATTATAACCTGTAAGCAAATACACACAAAATAAGAGATGTAATGAATAAATAATAGTTACTAGTATCACTTATGCCACAAACAAAAAATTTAATCGAGTAATATCGGCATCAAATAAAAGCTGCTAAAAAAAGGTGAGCTCTTTTCAACCCCCCCATTTCACACATCATCAGATTGATATTTCCAGTCATAATTCCATTAACAAAGTTTAACAAAAGACAGAATAAGTCACTTTCAAAGGTGGTTGTGTACAACATGAGTTTGCAGTGGCCAAACAAAACGCATGGAATTAAGGAGGTGTGTATGGTTGAGCTATCACAACATGGGCCTTTGCAAACAGCTCATTTTTAGCCTGTAAATAAAGCTATTGGGAGGTGTTTCTTTATTTTTTGTTAGCTAAGGGATGCGTGGAGGCCTATGTGGGGACTCACGGCCTGTTAATGGTCTTAATGGAGAAGTCTCCATTATACACTCACATGGGGATAGAGGCACTAGTGGAAAAATGGTCGGGGCTCCACATAAAAAAAATACTTATTATATACTTTGTGTGGTCCCATTCTCTTAGCTAAGGGAAAAGAAACACCCAACTTTCAATAAGTTTTGCTAAGGTTATGTGTATTTTGGAACACAATAGATGTTGCAAAAGCGCAGGCCGTAGGCGGGGCGGTCGGCCACCTTCGAGGCGGAATTTCGCCTAGGCGCCGCTAGGCAAGATTTGAATTTTCTAATATATAATATTAATTATATTATATTGCTAAATATTTAGCTTAAAATAACTAAGCATGTATTAAAAATATTAGGCTTTAAATGTAAATTAACGTTTAACTTAGTTAAAATAAAGGGTTTTTTTAAGTAAAGCCTTAATTTTTTAATAATTAATTATTATTTAATATTTTTTGATAAATCTGCGATAATTTTTATATTTTTAATATATTTTTTTTAATGTTCTTATTAATTTTTAGTTACCAGTCTTAGTGGATATTTGCAAAATTTATATATTTTCGTAGTTTTGGATTAGTTAGTCCCACTAAAAGTTATGTATTGGGCCTATATTTTTAAAGTGGCCAAAAAATAATACTACATACTATATTAATTAGGTTTTTAAAAACTAGGTTTACATCATAATAACATAGCGCCACCCTCCTCTCCTCTTCATCTTCTTCTTCCCTTCTTCACTTTAACACTTCCAACTACCCAGAAAAATAAGATACCAAAAGTTTTTTATCCAATTAAACACAAAATCACAGAAATCGAACCATNAGCGAGAACCCTAATCTTGTACTTCAAATGATATTACACAAAAAATCTTCGAGTAGATAGAAAAACTACAGTTAGATGTCGCTAGTTTTGCACATGCATGTAGTTATGTTGCGACTTAGAAAAGAGTGTTTAATGCTTAATTAAACATGAATCGGCATAGATAGATGACAAAACTAAGATCAAAAAAAGAAATCTGACAGGATTGTTGCCTACTACTACAGGTCTACACACCCACGCACATGGTGGTGAGGCGGTGATGTAATTATCTTGTAACAAACAAGTATGATGTTTCTAATTGAAACCGATTATCTAGCTCCAAAGTATTTCCGCTGCGAATGATATGAGGTGACTTGGGAACATGGGTGTTGCACAGATATGTTCATGTACTGGGGCAAAATACAGGCAAGTGCATATATACACATCAAACAGCCTTAAAGATTAATGATATTATCAACCACATGACAATGGACCAAGCTAAATAGCTATTCTCGTATATTGAGACTAAAATGCACACGTCAATGACAAGAGAATATATAATATGCTAAAACAACACTCGGGAATTTAAGCGAGCAAAACAAAAAAGTGCAAATAAAGTAGAATCAATGCTGTGAATTTGACATTCTTCTAACAAAATCTGACTACATTCATTTTATATACAAGAAATTGGACCATGATTGCATACAGCAAAACCTTATTATAAAGCACGTACTTCTACCTTACTGGTTACTATGTTTTCTAAAATGAAAAGAAGAAAATCTAATACGTTATCAAATCCGCAAAGCTATTTGATCAAAAGTAGTTTTACGCTATGACATTGCCTCAACCACACTTCAATATCTCAGCAGGCTTATGGCAAAGCAGAAAACTGTTACGAGATTGACTTTGTATAGCCCAACCATCAAAAGCAAAATTCTCAATCCCTTCAGGGAAATCAGATAAAAATGACAAGCTATCTATGAAGCTGGTGGGCAAGTATAATTTATACAATTAGAATTAGTCAGCGAAGTTTGGAGTATGTGAGTACATCATTGGGAACCAAACTAACCACCAAGTTATGAAGGATTACCAAAAAATATTTTTCTAATTACTTAATACCAAGTTATTAGCTTACTACAAAATTTTACAGAATACTAATGTGATGGATAAAGTTAAGCTTCATAGTTCATACTTCAACCAGAAACAAACTTTTCACTAAAGGTCCAACCTTTAAAATTTGATGTTCTGTCACAGTAAAACGTAAAAGAATCAGAAGCCTAGAAATAACTATCAATCCACTCGGATTATAAAAACCTAACTTCTCAGCTCCCGACAACGTATCAAACCTTGACCGATTCTAGTTACCCTAACATTAACATTCTCGTTAATAAAAGAACCAAGTCATTCCACATACACAATGCAACATATCTCATCTAAAACAGCCATCCACATAAATTCCCTGAGTTTTCATATTCCACCTACTGCGTTTGCTTTCCATAACAGCATCCGTAGCTTTACACTAACTTTTACTTCTCAAAAACCGTGATATTACTCTGCCATCTGTACTACCAATCATTCAAAGATATATTCCTCTAACAGACTTTCAATCAAACACTTAAATAAAAATTTACAGGCTCATAATCATAAAACATCAATAATTATATACTGACTCGCATAATCAGTCACTTTCGCATTGTAATCACTAAATAAAGTCCTAATTCATAAAAACCACACATTTTCAATTCAATCAAATGTGAAGACCTAATTCAATTATATTAACACTGATTTAAGTTGCATAACTTCTAAATTAACGTAACATCTAAATCTCCTACATTGTCCTATTCCACCTTTCGTGTTTGCTTTTCAGTAACAATATCCGCATAACCGCAACTTTATATTTCCTGCATTCCTCTTGTATACTTTTAATCAAACACTTGCAAAAACTCACACGTTCGTTATCGCAACAACATCAGTAATTTACGCTATCCAGCAAAACCTATCATTTTCACATCAAAATTATCTTACTAATCACTAGAAAAAACCCTAATGTCATCATAAAAGCCACACATTTTCAAAACCTAAGCATCCACATGAATTTCCGGTGTATTCCTATTCCACCTATAGACTATAGTGTTTGCTTTTCAGTAACGACATCCACAACTTTACGCTAACTTTAACCACTCAAAACCGCATCATTAGTCTACCATCAGTATAATCACATATATCTCCTACATTCCTCTAGTACACTTTCAATCCACTAAAAAAATATATCCTAATTTCATAAAAAATTAGATTCCCGTTTACGAAAAAACCAACTCACTTCACATTAACAATGCGCCACGTCTCATCCAAACCAGTCATCCACATAAATCTTCTACATTCCAATTATCGGAACTACATCAATATACTTTCGCATCACAATTATTGTTCCAATCACTAAAAAGGACCTAATCTGATTATAAATTAATAAACACACATTGTGAACCATAAAAAAAGCCCTAACTATACGTTGAACATAATTAACCCAAATTAAATTAAATAGTGTAACATATGCATATCAAATTGACATCAATTAAACATATTACAAAATAAAAGAAAAAAAAAAAAAAAAAAATAAAAAAAATAAATAATTTACATTTATTTGTGTGTGTGAAATTGGTAGTTTGAATTGACGGGAAGGAAGTTTAGAGAAATAGAAAGGTGAAATTGAAGCGGGTTTGGTGTGTTGTTTGTTTTGGTGATTTGGGTGACTGACTCACACGATTTTATTTATTGATGATCTTGATACCATTTTTGCTTTTTACTATTTGCAATCATTGGTCTATTCAGCCGATGCATGTGTTACAAAGATTTTGATGAAAATTGGTCTTTAAAGTTACGTTTAACCAAGTTCGTGTCCAGAGTAGAGTTGGAATGGGCTGAGCCCGACCAAAAAAAATACTAATGGGCTGAGCAAAATTGACCGAAACCGACTCGTCTCAAAAAACCGGCCCGAACTGAGTGATTCGAAACCTAACCAACCATACTCGGTTCGGTATTCGATTTAGGTTTTCCTCGAAATTCGGTTTCCAGATTTTTGGTTCGGGTCAGTTCGGGCCAAAAACCGAGAAAAAACAACCAAAACCAACAAAATCGACCGAAACCAACTCGTCCCGAACCGAACCGAGTAAAACCGAGTAATTTCGGTTCGTATTCGGTTTAGGTCTTCCCCGAATTTCGGTTTCGGGATTTCTCTGTTCGGGTCGGGTCGGGTCGGTATTGACCGGATGCTCACCCTAATTGGTTATTTGGTTTTGGGTTTATGTTTTATAGACTCACTTTTTGTGGCTTATTTGAAACTTTTCAGGTTATACAAGCTTATTACAACATAAGAAATTTATATAAACCAACAAAATTAAAAAAAAAAAAAAAAAAAAAAAAAAAAAAAAAAAAAAAAAAAAAAAAAAAAAAAAAAAAAAAAAAAAAAAAAAAAAAAAAAGGGAGCTTATGAAAAATAAGCCATAAGTCGGCAATATAAGCAAAACAAACACCCTTTAATGATATTAACATTTAATACATGAACGAATACTCAAACTGGATCAAGACGGAAAGAATAGTGGAGAAGAAAGCTCTTTAGTAAAATGTTGGTTATTGATATTGAGATAGGGAAATAAATAACGGGAACTTGACGAGTGGCAACCATATTATGAACAAAATGAATATTAATTTGAATGTGCTAATGTTGAACGAAATTAGCATGTAAGTAAACAATTGTAATATTGTCAGAGTAGAGTATAGTAGCATAAAATAAAGGCTCATGCGAGTCACCAAGTAAAGTACGAGACCATGCATTCTTAGCATTGGCATTAGATGCATCTCGAGCATCGGTAATCGATCTAAGTGTAAGTTGATGCATGGAAGATGAAAGTAAATTATCAACAAAAAAACACACAATAACCTGAAGTAGACTTGCAGGTAACATGACACATGTTGTCTTATTAATTAGCATATGAATAAGCTGTGAGATAGGTCGTGAAAGATGCATATAAATGTAAATTGTAATTCAAAGTCCTCTGAAAATGACAAAGAATACGCTTGAGGGCTACAAAATGCGGTTAACGCGGATCATGCATGTACAAACTGTTGTTGATCAGGCAACAAACCGAGATATATACTAGAATGCGGAACTACGACCTTGAATGAAAATACGATACACACAAGCAACTATATATCGACCAAAAGTAAAAGCAAGCACACGCGATATTAACCCTTAACCAAAACGTTTGATTAAGTTGAAAAGAATATGTAGTACAACGACCCCTCCCCCCTCACCTCCTTTTGTAGAGATGAGGAGGGAGAAAACCAACCCTAAAAGAGTTGAAGTTGACTGCTATACAAAGGAGAAAACAAGATGAATGAATGTCCGGACTTAACAGATCATATGCCATATATATAGCACGTGAACCGACCTATGCATTCCTATTTGACTAAAGTTACACTACGACCCCCTAGACTTAGTAATACTTGCTAATATGGATACTATATTACAACAATTTCCACCTTAGTATCATATTAGCCATCTCCGATACGCAGCAGCTTCAACTAGTGCTGGAACCTCGGATAGGGGTGTGCCTTCATCCACGCACTAGTAGCAATAACCGCTACTAACATTAGCTTAGCTCCTGACTCTATCGAGAGTCCCTTTAGCCAAATAGCCTCCTTTGCAGCCTCCGTAAGTGTCATATACGCCGCTTCAGTTGTTGACAAAGCCTCCATGTGCAGCATCATAGCTTCCGAGCTTCCTGCACATCCTTGTATCATAAACCCGTACCTTGTGATTGATCTACCCATGACAGTGATCGATCTACCCATAGCATAGTCAAAATCCACAAAAACCTGTACGTCTGTCTGTAATCCACGATCGAACCTATCCAACATACCCACATCTACAGATGCTATGTCAGGTCTCGTGCAGACCATCTGATACTCATGGCTTCCAACCGCATATATATATGACCACTTACCATTCTTTTCTTCATCACAGTCCCCTGATAGACTACCCTCCAACGACAGTATGGAGTGTCCCTCCAACAAAGTCTGTACCAACTTCCCGTTGTAAACCCTGGACTGTGACCTCCTCAAAGTATTACCACTCTGATCCCTGATGATCTCCATACCAAGTATATTTCCTTTTGCTTTATCCAACAATCCCTTGGTAACCCAGATCTCATCCTTGCATCCGCAAGAAAAAACATATCATCTATATAGAGAAATAGATGTATGAACATACCTGGTGTATACTCCCAGTAATAGTTGTGGCTGTCGTCACTGCTTTTCCTGCAACCGTTGCTGAGCACACACACATCTAACCGAGTATTCATTTCTTCTTTCAATCCAGCCTTCCACTTGGAAATCACCTCACAAGTAATTGTATCATTGAAAGTCAATGACTCGTGTGCGTATATCTTTTCCACTGTAGCAACTACAAAAGCAGCCTCATTACTGTTTTCTCTATACCTGTATAGTTCTCGTGCTGAGTGTTGCTCCCTATCACGTGCTGAATGATAGTCTATCAAATCCTAAGTTTGTACTTACTGTGAACCAGCTACATGACCGACATTCCCCTGAGGTTCCACCTCAAATGTATGATCCCTAAGCGGTTCCACCTCAAACTCAACTACCTGCAACACATGCACTAAACTCGTACCTACACCAGAACCAATGAAAGTTTTCTTGTATCCCCCACTCTCATTGAAACCCATATTCCTGTAAAGCACTGCCTTTGAAGTAACGTCATCTAACCTTCAAAGCTTATTACCCACTATACCTTCACGGTATCCCAGGAATATGCACTTGACCTCAACCGGTTCAAGCATCCCTTGCTTAATACTAGCAAGCCAACCAAAAAACCTTAACATATCTATAGGTGTCTTGAGTCCAATCGCTGACGATGGTGACTTATTCATGAGATATATAGACATGGTTGTATCCTCTGCCCAAAAAACCTTGGACAGACTAGACTGAATCAGAAAACAATGTACCTTAGCCAAGAGTGTCACATTTGTCTTCTTAACCAACCCATTCTGCTGCTGTATCCCTGCAACACCCAAATGTTTGGCGACCCCACTCTTCATACATTGTTGTGTAGACATATGATTACAAGAATCAAGAACATTGCATGTCTTGATCTTCCTCCCAGTCTGAGATTCTCCTAACTGCTTCCTACCCTTCAATGTCTTCCCAGTCACTGCCTGACCGTCCAGGGTATATACGCAATTAGCCTTCCTTGTTCCTGATAAAAACACCAGTGAACCCTTTATAACCTTGATCTTGCGCGACTGCATCTTTACGATAAAACCTTTTTTTTAAAGAGTACTCAGCGATATCAAGTTTCGCCTTAATTCTGGAACATACCTGACGTTGTCCAAACCGAAACTTGACCCATCCCTCATTTGTACTTGAACCTTACGTATCCCCCGTATACGGCATTCTCTGCCATCACCCAGCAGTACATTACCACCGTCATACTCCTCAAAATAAAACAAGTAATCTCTCCTGTATGTCATATGGTATGAGCCCCCTGAATCCATGATCCAGTCTAATAGTTGTTCAACACTCATAGCCATCATAACATCAGCACTGTCATACCCATCAGTTCCAGAACCGGATACCTGATCTTCATTCTTGACAAAACCTTGAGATTTCTTGTGATTATACCTGGGACAATCCCTCTTCAAATGCTCCTGAGACTGACATATATAACACTTGAGTTTGCCGCTTCTTCCTTGTGACTTTGACCACGCACTACCCTTACCCTGCTGCATATCACTTTGATCAGACGTCCCCCTCGCAAACAACCCTTCACCACTATCAACCTTTGCTCCCATCATCTTCTGAAGTTCCCTATAATGAAGTGTCGCGAGCACGTCTTCTAGTTTCAAAGTATCCCGACCATATAGCAAAGTATCCACGAAATTATCGTAAGACGATGGTAAAGATGTGAGTAATAATAATGTCTGATCCTCATCCGATATAGCAGTATCTATAGCCGCTAAGTCACCTACCAGCTTATGAAACTCATCAATATGTTCAGACTGACTCTTACCCGGATGCATATGAAAAGTATATAACTTCTTCTTCAAGTACAAACGATTAGCTAAAGACTTTGCCGTGTATAAAGTCTCTAACTTTTTCCAAATCCCCGCTGCAGTCGTCTCCTTGGTGATCTCCTGTAAGACCCGATCACACAAACACAAGATCCCTTTTGTGAATTTTCTTACACAAAAACCACAATCAAGCAAAGTTACTAGTTTGTGAAAAAATCTTGCTTTTTCGATATAACCCTAAGAATAAACCTTCTTAGAAATCGATCAAACCAAAAAACCCTTCAAAAAACACCCTCTCTTACTCAAATATCGATTGAATCTTAGAAATCAAACCATCCAACAAATCGACAATCCTTGAATCAAGAAAATACCCAACACTTTTTGATGTAACCTTGTCGTACTTTATTTTTGCACAATAGATTTCTTGTAACCTAAGAAACCTTGCAACCTCGACAAGTCTTGAACTTTCCTTTCAGAGACCCTTTGTTTATTCTTAAAACCTTGTGATATAAACCTCACAACATCGAACTAAACAAATTACCTTGTGCAAAACTTAACCCCTTCAAAGTAATAACCTTTTTGTTTATAAATATTGAATCTTTAAAAGTAACTTGACATCGTGTTACTTTTCCAGCCAATATCTATAAAGAAAATAATCAAAATAAACACCACCTTGAAGTATTGTTGACTTTATTCCTCCTTAAAAGCCAACCCACGTGATGTCTACTCCTTATCAATCACGTGACCTGATGTGTCTTCTTCGTCTATAACCTGACAAAACCAGTAGACACCAAACCTTTGTCGATCTTCAGTTAACCGAAAACCAACAAATAAAAATAATATCACTTGCTCCCTTCAAAAAGTAACAGTCCTTGATTAATAAAAACGATTTCTTTAAGACTTTTGTAGTCTTCCCTCCAAAATCAATTACAACACCTGATGTCTTCTTCTTCTTTGTCAAAAACCGGCAAGAAACCGAAACGACACCAGAACTTCTTGTTGATCTTCTATATTCTGAAAATCAACAAACCTTAAGTTTTCTTTAACCTCTCAATAACCTCGACTAATCGAAAACTTAAGAAATCCTTTTGAAGTAATCCTCCGTTCTTCGAACCCGAAGAACCGAAACCCGAAACTCTTTTGCTAACCCTTGAAGTCGATGCCTTACACTTCAAGTAAACTTCGCAAAACTGGAATTTTGAAAAACCTTTGCTTCACCCTTGAGGTCGACAAACCTTACACCTCAAGAAGACCTTGCTATCAAGATTTTAATACCCAAAAAACTCGATTGCAAGAAACCCTTTGAATCTTTTCTTGTCACAAACCTGGACAGAAAACAAGCTCCAAAGTAAACCCTTATTGTCGACAAGCTGCTGCACCTTCCTTGTGTCCACAATCGAACACAAGAAACCCTTGAATATCGAAACCTTTGAACACAAAAAAACCTGCTGCCCAAACCTGTCGATATTTAAGAACCTTCAACAAGAATCGACCTAGTTTCTCTCACCTTCGAACCTAAGCTCTTGATACCAATTGTTGGTGATCAGGCAACAAACCGAGATACTAGAATGCGGAACTACGACCTTGAATGAAAATACGATTCACACAAGCAACTATATATCGACCAAAAGTAGAAGCAAGCACACGCGATATTAACCCTTAACCAAAACGTTTGATTAAGTTGAAAAGAATATGTAGTACAACGACCCCTCCCCCCTCACATCCTTTTGTAGAGATGAGGGGGGAGAAAACCAACCCTAAAAGAGTTGAAGTTGACTGCTATACAAAGGAGAAAACAAGATGAATGAATGCCCGGACTAACAGATCATATGCCATATATATAGCATGTGAACCGACCTATGCATTCCTATTTGACTAAAGTTACACTACGACCCCCTAGACTTAGTAATACTTGCTAATATGGATACTATATTACAACACAAACACATTTGTTCAATAGCATAGGATATATCAAAATAGTAAAGGTAAGATACTGAAAAATACTTAAAAACTCGATGTTATAAACAATGTCACAAACAGATGAACTGTAGGCAAAACTTTTAGATTCAAAGTCAACTACAAATAGCTTGGAAAAAATAACAAACCGAGAGAATAAAGTAGCGAATGGGTGCGTACATGTTGAGCAATGCAAATCGATTACAGCATATGGTAGCAAGAAGAACAAACGAATATTTCTTAGCATTTTCACTCGGGCATATTACATCTTTACATTTTTACATTTTAACTTGCGTATAATAAAACTACAAAATTATGGTACAAGAATCTAATCTATCTTTGATTTGACAAATTATAACCAAGCAAGACCACTAAATCACCATTTACGCTTATCAAATGACAATAAAACTTTATGTGGATCTTATATGGTAAAGTTTTAAAATCCTGGCCAGCTTTTCTCGAGTGCTAGCTCAAGTCAATTTGCTGTTGCATCGCCCCATTACATGTTGTGTTGATCACTAGGGCATATAAGAATCGAGTCTATAGCAAGACCACCTTTCGTATGAGTGCAATCAATCTGTGTCAACGAAAACTTCACTTTTGTTGGTGTGTTCGAGTCCTCAACAACAAACTCTCCAACATTATGGTATTCCCACATTTCAGTTTTCTTCAAAAATCTTTTTGTCACGCTACGCTGACCAGTGGACGTCATGAACTTCAACTCGACTGGTTTTACATCCCACCCGTGGACGTCCTCATTGCTAACCACTCTTCGTCCGTTTTGTTTTACAACTTTTCCTAGCCGAAGTTTGAATTTCAACGAGTAAGTCCCTGGAGGAAACAAGAACTCGACATCCCCATGTACTTCTACCCACCAAATTTGTTTAAGGTATGCAACCGTACGATATCTGGCAAATGAATGATTTAGAAACATGGAAAAATAATCTTCACATCATATAAAAGTAAAAACGGAATTTTGCTCACCTTGATTCATCTGAAGGAATATGGTTCCAGTATCTACGATCGTCGATTCCGGTTATTGTTAATGCCTTTGAAGAAATGGATACACAAACGCCTCCTGTGGTCTTGTCCAACCAAAATTCCTGAACCAAAAATTTTAAATGTCACATCAAACACTAATTAATATACGACATTGACCACAAGGGCAGAACATTTTTGAATCGTCGAACTTTTATATTTGCTATTTCTCTCGGATGCTATGACTTACTGTATATAAGATCACATATCCAAATAAATATGCATTATCTTTTTTTTATCTAATTATTATTTGAACTTTTTATATGTGAATACTTATAAAATTAAGGACTTGCTAAAAATAATAATTCATTTTTGACAACCTTAATTTATAAACTAGAAAAATACTCCCTAATAACGAGTGTCGATAAAAAATAATTTGTATGCATACGTTAAATAATAACCGGCCAGTCACTCTAAATTTAACTTCTGTCAATCAGTTTTATGAACAATTATTTAA